>PVJN01007423.1:0-69807 GCA_004026805.1 Lasiurus borealis | reverse complement strand
CACTGACAATTAAGTGGACACTTGGACCCTGATACCAGTCCCATTCCAAAGGAAAAGAGTAACCACCTGGGCCCAGGGCCTGAAGCAGGGGACATATTAGGCAGCCACGTGCGACTGCTCTCTCCTTCCACCTTCTGGGACAGGTGGGACAGGCTGGCTGTCCCTCCCTCCGAAGGCTGCGGAGGAGTGGGAGTGGGAGGGGCGCCAGAAAGAACTAGCAGTCTAGCTTCGTGCGAAGCGATTTTCCGTTACAGGAGAAGCGAACAGAAGCTGAAACGTGAGGCCAGCCCTGTGCTTCCCCGCCCGCCCAGCCAGGTGGCTGGCTCCCAGGCTGCTGCTGGAAGCCTGCCCGCCTGAAAGGTCTCTCCCTTGCCCCTCACCTGCAAGTGAAGGGGAGCCAGGGGCAGCCATGTGACAATGGGATGGCCAGTTGACCCCTTTGTGATGTCAGCAGCTCAGGGGACTGCCTGAGGAGCAGGCCCTGCTTCTCCTGTGTGTGTGTGTGTGTGTGTGTGTGTGTGTGTGTGTGTGTATGGGGTGGGGGCGGGGGGTTGAGTTTAGGTAAGGGGCTGTCCCTGAGTGCTTACAGTGTGAGAGTGTGAGTGAGTGTGTGTGTGTGTGTGTGTGTGTGCCCCTGCCAGTGCCCCACGACACTGGGCTCCTGATTCGTGGGCAGTGGAGGGAGTAGGGAAATCTCCAGTCCAACTCCCTTCCTTTCTGAGACGCCTGAAGTGGCTTAGGTTCCTCCTCAGAGGGGCTTTCCCTTGGGTCTTGAGTGTAGAGGGGTGCATTTTTGGGGTGTTGTCGGAGAAGATGGTGGGGGAGCTTCCTTTGAAACGAGTTGCTCTCCTAGTTTGCACAGCGCTGTCTTCATTTGCAATGGTGGGTGCGCTGGTGTTTTTAAAACCATTTGAACAAGTACAAGCTCCTCCCCTTAACACAAAACCCAAATGTATTTTAAAAACCTGAGTGCGATGATATGAACCATCTCTTAGCTTTTGTATTCTCCCAAGACTTTTAAAATTGTGAGGGCACCTAGCATGAGTTTATACTACCTGCCTGCCGGGTGCGGGAGGGAGTCTTGGGACGGATGGAGGAGAGAGCCCCTTTGGGTTAGAATGTGTCATCCATTAGGAAAAAAGGATTTCGTTCTTTAAAACATTCAAATCGAACTTAGCTGTGATTGTTAATAAAGTAATGAAGGCTATATTTAGCTTAGCACGGTGCCTGGCCCCTGGTGAGTAATAAATATTTATTGAGCGGCGGATATGGGAATGTCTCCCGTGGTTGGTTCTGTCTCCTGCTTCGGTGCCAGGAGAGCCATGAATAAGCCCGGTGGACAGCAGGGACAGAGGCCCTGGCCGACGCCTGATTGTTTACTTACTCAGCATTCCTCGGTGACGGCCTGGAATTAAGATGATGACTTGGGAGTGTTTACCAAATTGAAAGTGACCTTATTTAAGTAGAAAATGCAAACACTTAAAATAATGACCCAAATGATCATTGTGCTAATTGAAGCAGGTCCGACTGACTGGGGACTCACCCTTTCCCTATAATTAACAAAGGTTCCTTGCTAGACCTCACATGGTTGCACAGGAGAGGAAGTTGGCACGGGGCGGCCATGGCGCAGAGTTAATGTCCAGGCCCCTGGTTTCCTCTGGGGCCAGGGCTGTGGTTAGGTGGCGCGTAGTTGGGATGCTTTCCGTAGCATAGGCTGTCTCCATTTTTAAAAAAACAAATTGGATTTAGCCCTAGCTGATTTGGCTGAGTGGATAGAGTGTCGTCTTGCAGACTGAAGGGTCCCAGGTTTGATTTCAGTCAAGGGCACATGCTTGTGTTGCAGGTTCAACCCCCCAGTAGAGGGTGTGCAGGAGGCGGCTGATCAATGATTCTCTCTCATCATTTGTGTTTCTAGCTCTTCCTCTCCCTTCCTCTCTGAAATCAATAAAAATATATTAAAAAAAATAAAAAATAGAATTTGTTGAGGTGACATTGGTTAATGAAATTATATAGGTTTCAGGTGTACAATTCTACAACATATCATCTGTATATTGTGTTGTGTTCACTAATCCCAAATCCAGTCTCCTCCCACCACCATTTATCCCTCCTTCCCCTCCTCACCCCTTCCTTTCCCTCTGGTCATGGCCACACTGCTGGCTGGCTCTGAGGTTTACTTACTGTTTTGCTTACTCCCTGGGTTGTGTCTCCTTCTGATGGGAGCTGAGCTCAGGCCCAGAGCTCACTGACCCCCACCTCTTCTCTCACGACCTCTTCCTCTTTCCGCCTCTTTCTTTCCTTGGGGGGCATGTGTCTCCAGGTCACCCCATTTAATTTCCAGCTCGAGACAGTGGCCCTGGGCTGAGGCTTATATGGTTACAAGAGCTTCCGCTTAGCAAGGCCGAGAGTAAGAAGAGCACACCTGTGGTTCTGAGCACACCGGTGGCGTAGGGCTGGCCCTAGTACCGGTGAACCAATGGCTGCCCTCAGGAGCGGTCCATTCGCTGGAGCGGGCTGTGAGTTTGTTCCTGAATCTGAACATCTGGGTAGTTTCAGCTTTGCCTTTAGACCAGATCTTGCCAGTGTTTTTCATTTTCAAATTTACCTTTCTTACTTTTTAAAAAAGTCCTCACTGAAGATATTTTTCCAGTAATTTTCAGAGAGAGTGGAAGAGAAAGGGAAAAACAGAGAGAAACATTGATGTGAGAGAAACACTTCTATTGGTTGCCTCCTGCATGCGGCCAACCAGGGCCTGGGCTGGGGAAAACCTGCCATCAAGGTATGTGACCTTGACCGGAATTGAACCCTGGGCCCTTCAGTTCGCAGGCCAAGGTTCTATCCACTGAGCCAAACTGGCTAGGGTTCATTTTGATTCTGAGTAAATATTTGTTACCTGGAGGATGAGTGGGCCAGTCAGGGGAGAGCAGAGAACGTGGCAGTCTCAAACTCCCTAAGATCTTTCTTCAAGGAACATCTTAGAAGGCTTATTTCAGGGATGCTGCTCTGGGAGGTTCTGAACTGGGCTCCTTGCCCTTGTTCACTTGCTGAACAACTCTGGGCTTTATTTTTCTCAACTCTGTATCGAGGGAGGCAGAATGGATAATCTCTGACTTTCATAGGACTTCCAAATTCCTGCTTGTTGCAAAGGTTTCAGACCCCACCCAGCAGGGGAGGTGTTTTGGGCCAAGAGGAGGGCCCACCCCTCCTTCTAGGCACAGCATCACGGGGGCTCCCCTGTCAGGTGGCTGCAGACAGAACTTGCTCCCCATCCTGTGGCTCCTGTAGCATCAGCCACAACTGGGCTGCTCTTGGGTAGCCATGTGACCATCCTGCTGCCAGCATAGTGGGTGTCACAATAGCACACAGAAGCCCCCGGGTCAGGGCAGTCTCTATCTGAGTCTGTCTTGGGCAGGTGCCTACTTTTAGTCGCATATGGAGAGACACTGTCTTCCCTGCTCAGGGATCTTCTCAGATGCCAGCTCTCTCAAGACCCAGAGACAGGTGGTCACAGCCCCGAGCCGTAAGAAGGAGGGCAGGTGACACAAAGCAAAAGGACCCCTTTGGGGCAGTGGATGACTATGCAAAGTGGGATTTGGAGAACCCCTAGGGCCTGGGTTTCCTTTCTGTGAACCCAGCCAGGCGCTCCCCAGGGACCCTCCCCAAGTGTCAAGTTCCATCCAGACCAGTCTGCACAGGGAAGGCACGGAGGCTTGAAGTGTTAAGGCCTAAGCCTTGGGGACAGAGACTCAAGCGACGACATGGTGCCTGGCCCAGGGGAGCTGCCTGTCGGCTTTGGCCAGAGAACACCCGGCGGGTGCAGAGGGCAGGTGCTAGGGAAATGGATTTGGGCAGACTTACTTCTCACGAGGAAACAGAAATAAACACACAAGCCCCTTTATGAAGTTCAAGTTGCTGATGCGCTTAATCCAGGCCCAAGCACTCAAGTCCCTGCTGTGCTCTGCTTCCCCCAGGGGTGAGTGGGCTCAGGTCTAAAGATCATTTTCAGGGACTTGGCTGCAGGGGGCACTGTGGTATCCAGTTCCCTCAGACTTTGGACACACTGGAGTCTTTTCCAGGGGATGGCCTGGGAAGCCGATGACCAAGATCATCTGGGAAGAGAAAAATGTTCTCAAACACTGGGGAGGCCGGGACCTCCAGGCCAGATGTATGGACCTCGATCTGGTGTATTTCCAGGCAGCTGGGTTTGTTTCTAGTACCAGCTGCTGGGGTCTATTTTTGTCTTTTCCCTTCAGGCTGCCCGACCCACCACAGGCTCAGAGGTCATTCCCGCCCAAAGGGCAGGCTGGAGGGCACCACTCCCATGTGCTCCCCGAGAGGCCTGTCCCCCACGTGCTCTCCGGGAGGCCTGTCTTCAGGCACCTCCACATGAAACTTCTGGCAGCTCTGCCACCTGGAGCCACCCTAGAGGATGCCTTGTGACTGAGCCTCATTTTAAGGGGGTTGGATCACTTCGGCTCATAACAAATCTACGTACTGTACCTGTAGCGGTCACTGTGCCTGAAACTCACCGTGGGACCCAGTTTGTGATTTGGGAGGAAGCTCCTGGCAGCTGCTGGGGGTCCCTCACCGGCAGAAACTTTGAAGGTGCCTGAGCTCTGAAATGAGTGGCTTTGGGCAGGCACCAGAGCTCCTCTGGGCAGCGGTTCCTCTGAGACAAGACGGGGACGACGGCATTGTTTTCCAGGGTTATCGTCAAGGTTGCGTGTGATTGGATGTAAGACAGTCACTATCATGAATCGCCCTGGGTCAGGCATGTGATCCAGCAACACAGTGCATCATGTGGCAGGTCCCCAAATTACAGCATCCTGAGGGGCCCCTTGCTGAATTCACGAGCAGGTGGCTGATGGAGGCAGGAGGTGGCTCAGCCAGTTTGCTCCTGAGTGTAAGCCCTGAATTACTCAGTGCTTCCACCCGCACCTCGCAGACGCCGCGGGACGACCACTGTTGTACCTCCAGGCACCAGACAGGACGCTTACGCCCAGCTCTCCAGGGCACCTTGGCTCCAGGCCGGAGCAAACCTCGGGGTTCCTGTCCTTCAAAAGGCTCATGACACTTCCATCTTAAAGTCCTCTCACCCTTTGAGATAGTCTCTTGTCGTTTTCTTCATTTTGCAGGCTAGGGATCTAAAAGCAAAAACACCTTGCTAATTGCACTAAAAAGTGAGTGGCGAGGCCAGCAGTGGGCTCGCGGCTACCTGAGGTGACACGAGCCCCTGTGCAGTGGCTCCTGGAGAGAGGGCTCCTTCCAAGGGTCTGGAGCAAGTGTGGCCATGGCAAACCTTGCCAGCTATCGGAACCCGGGGAGTGCTACGGAGACTTCTCCAGAGCAGGGGTCCCCTTCCCGCTACTCCTCAGAGCAATGCTAATGTTTCTTCTTCGCAGAAGGCCAGGCTCCTGGGAGGAGGAGGAGCACCAAGGAAACCCAGTCCTGTCTGCCAGCGCCCCTTGTGGACAGGTTTGTAAGCAAATACGTAATGGGAGGTAAAAACTTGGAGCGCAGCTGCTACAGGCAGGTGTCAGAGGTCTTTCTCAGCGACACCGTGACAGCTTGGCATTGACCCTGAGCCAGGCTGTGCGGCTGCACATGTGGCTGTTTTCCTTAAAAGGTTGTTAAGGTTTGGGCCCGGCCGGCGTGGCTCAGTGGGTGAGCATGGACTTATGAACTAGGAGGTCACAGTTAGATTCTCGGTCAGGACACATGCCCAGGTTGTAGGCTCAACTTCCAGTAGAGGGTGTGCAGGAGGCAGCCAATCAATGATTCTCTATCATCCTTGATGTTTCTATCTCTCTCTCCCTCTCCTTTCCTCTCTGAAATCAGTAAAAATAATAGTAATAAAAAAGAACATATGGTCCCATATATAATTAACTTTTATAATTACCAAAGTTTATTTAGCTTAATAAGTTGCAGAGCAAATATGCATTATGTGTACATACTCACATGCATCTATTGTATTCCTCATTTTACTATGTGGAACTTTGAAAATGTTGTCTATTCCCATTCTTAAGGATAAAGGACCAGCATCATTTGGGAAAAAAAAAGGCCATTAATGTTTGGGAAAGGCAGGCTTCTAGCAATAAATGGCCATTTTATCATGACTTTCCCCAAAGGATGAATGGGAAAATGGGGCGAACAAGGGACTCTGAGGAGGAGACTCAGGCTCCTGGGGTCCCGGCAGGAGCATAGGTACTTTCAGGGTGAGGCACCGATGCTGGCTGCCTGCTGCCCACTGCCCGCTGCCCGCTGCCTGCTACCACTCGTACACTGCCCGCTGCCCACTGCGGGCTTCTTGCAACATGTCACTCCTGGGCTATGGAAAGCTACAAGTGGGAGGGGAGCAGGGAGCCCAGTTGCTGACTTTGTGAGGAGTGTCGTGGTTCCCACGGTGCCTGCTGTCCGGCCCAGCACTTGTCCATGAAGGCACCGTGGGAACGCTTGTGGACCAGGCACTCCTCCCTCCAACGTCCTTGGGTTGTTCATCTCAGTCTCAGAGGCGGGATGGATCATCCTCCAGGCCCTTAAGCCTCTGCTTCATGGACCTTGTACCTTCCTTCTGGGGTGCTTGCTTCAAGTGTCCCTCCTCTCCAGACTGCAGGGGTGAAAGGTCAGAGAAGTGCCACATGAGAACCCTGGGCCACACGTCTTGCTGTGTCCCTCGTCACCCCATTTTTCTAGCTTACAGTTGCCGCGCTTCTATGCTGACATGCTGCGGTGGGTTCTCTCCGAGACAGATTCTTCTGCTGTTGCCCTGGTAACAGAATTATTAAGCCAGTTTCCCGGGAGTGTGTGTGCCTGGTGAGGTAACGTCTGTCGCATCCCGCTACTTACCCCTCCCCCTCCCCTGGCTCAGCCTTGTGCCTCACACTTAGGTGGACCCTGGCTCCTCCCTGGCCTCTGTGCTCCTGCTCACTCTCCCAGCTCCGCAAGGCCAGTCGTAGGCTCAGAGGCTCTGCACTGGCCAAGTCCCATTTGCCTGAGCTCCCCGTGGTGACTGACCATGCCAGCGGCCTCCAGTGTGGTATGCTCCAGCAGAGAGCCATGCCTTGGCCGTGGGCAGGGCTGGAATAGAGCCAGCAGGAGCTAGAAAGGGACTGCAGAGGGCAGAGAGAGGGGCCTGCTGGTGGAGGCCACACGGGGCCATATTTAAGCTTCAGGTTTTGGAAATCAGATCACCGGTAAAATCCCCTCTCCCTGGTATTGGACAGATTTCTGAACGTTCCTATCTCCCCATTTCCTTAAATGCAAACTGAGATAATGATAGCAGCTCCTTATTTCTCTGCCTAGGTGCAGGCCACACTTCTAAAGCACATAGCTTAGCATCTTTGAACACAAAAATGCACCAAAAAATGTGAGCTGGGAACACGGTGGCAGAGGAGAGGGAAGTGGTGCATGAGATCTGGAGCTGAGGGTGGCTCCTGAGTGGGTGAGTGGGTGAGTGGGTGCCAGTCATGCAGGCACTGCCTCCGGGTGCAGAGGGATGGGTTTGTAAGGACAGATGACGGGATTTGGCACATTGTAGTTCATGCTAGCTGATTCTCACTGGGCACCAGACACTGTGCCACACATGTGACCTCTGTTCCCTCTTGCAATCCGAAATTAACACGTGGCAAAGCTAACACACTGCCCACAGTTACCAAGTAGCAGGACTGGGATTGAACCCAGGTCTCTGTGTCTCCCAAGGTTCTTACATGTCTTTACTGTAGTTGGGAAGCCAGTCCTGGTGTGTGTGTGTGTGTGTGTGTGTGTGTGTGTGTGTGTGTGCTTTGCTGCTGAGACGGTCCTTGGGAGCAGGCTGGCTGCGTGGCTTCCTGCCCCTCCTCCGGATACCCTGTGGACAGACATCAGTGCTTATTTGGCCCCTGGATGTAGGAACTGCCTTTATGACACATGTTCTCCCAGCTCCTGCTCAGAACACTGGCTGGGTTCTCCCCTTTGCCCTTGGCCTTGTTGCCTACTCCAAATCGCCCACCACTCCCTGGGAACCTTGTCTGGGGGTGGCTTAGCATTGCTGAGCCTCAGCTTCCTCCTCTGAACAACTTAGCAGGGACAGAACTGCAGCAGCCTCAGAAGAGAGTTGCTGGAGGGAGGGGCCGCACACCCAGCCCTGGGCCGAAGTGGCAGAGTTGCGTGCACTCCAATTCCCAAGTGGCCCGATGCCAACTGAGGGCACGTATTGCGTGATGCCGGCTCCACGCACTTTACTCAGCCCTGCGAGGCCACGTCCTCATCTGCCGTCCTGCTGTGCTGGCTGCTCACCCACTCTGAGGTGCTTTAGGGAGGACTTCGTTTAACTTTGGAGTCAGCAAAGCCACTGGGGAGAACTGGGCCCTAACTCGAGTGCTGGGGGCACAGCCATGCTGCATGGGGCTGAGGAGGCGGCAGTGGCAGGTGTGGAGGCAGAAGTGTCTGGACCATATTTCCTTCAGACTTCCTTTGTATCGGGAAAAGATGCTCGAGGGACTCAAGGGACAGGGGTTTACCATAGTGAATGGGGCTCAGATGCTGTGGCTAAATCCTAGGGGCCAATGTGATGGTGTTGGGAGGTGAGGCCTCTGCAGAGGTGACAGGTCATGAGAGTGGAGTCCCCATCTGTGGACTCCTGGCCCTCTGCCTCGTAAGAATTCAGGAAGTCTGAGGCTGGGCCCTCCACCAACCACGTGGGGGCCCTGCCCACAGACTCCCAGCCCTTAAGGCTGGAGAAGGACACTTGCTCATAGGCTGTCATTGTTTTGTTATAGTGGCCAGAGCAGACGGAGACACAGGGCACGATGTGCTGGTTTTTAAGAGTTTTCTATTCTTTTAATGACCATGTTTCAACATGGCCACTTTGAAGCATTTCCCCCTATTATGCTTTCAATAATCTGCTGGCAGAATTCAATTCTATTTACTAGTAATTAAGCCCAAACCTATCAAGATGCTCGTTTAATGCCCAGAGTAAACCCTGGACACGTTCCCCACGGAGACAAACAGGCACCCAACTTTCTGAGCTCCAAGCTGTGAGGTGATTGTGATTAGTTGCCATGGAAAGAGAGACAGAGTGCATTAGATGTGTCCTGCTCTTCATACTGAGGAGCATCACTGACTGAATATGCAGGGCGCCGAGGCCATCCAGACCCAGATACCTATTCATGTGCTGCATGCAGGCCTGCGCTAGGACCGGCCTCTGTGGGGAAGCTTCTGAGTGCTCTCCTCCCCGGCTCCCCCTACTGCCCCCGCCCCCACTTCTCGCCCCCATACCCCTTCATGCCTCCCCCCATGCCTCTGCTCCAGGTGTCCGCTCCCCATCCCTGCTCCACGTGTGAGGCTCACCATTCCCTGTGGACAGACCAGGGTGACCTGCAGCTGGTAGCTCTGCCCCACCTCTTTCCCAAGATCACTATTACTCTAGCCCTGAGTTGAGCCTCGGCACAAGGCACAGTTCCCCTCGGGCCTGTTTCTCTAACCGCTGGCTTTGTAGTTCCTGCCCAACCTTCAAGATTCCATTTAATTCCCACCCCGTAACCATTCTGCTTGCTGTCCTCCAACAGAATTACTCAGCTTGCCTGGATGTTGCACTTTCATGGCAACTCTCCTCATGTACCAAAGCTCCCCATTTCCCCACTAGCTGGGTGCTCCTTGTCTTATTTATTGGAATTTTACATGATGCCAAGCTCAGAGGACGGGCTGGCGTTCCAGTTGAGGAAGTTCAGATGATGCTCTTACATCACCTGTAGATAGCATCTGACAGGAGGCTAGAGGTTTTTTAAGGGAATGAACCATCTGAACCTGGCCTTTTCTTTGGGGCTGCAGACAAAACCCCACAGGGTCCTGTGGAAGGAGGGTGGTCTGCATCCCAGGCAGCAAGAGTAGGTGCTCACCCAGGGCCACATTAGCAGCTACAGAAGCATCACCCTTCATGGTGCCCATGTAAATGCTCGGCGTGCTCAGGAATGGGCGGCCGAGGGCTTGGCACTTCAGATGCAAGCTTGGGAGGCAGGGGCGACACTGGCCACTCTCTGAGCTTCACTTCCCTTTCATCTGTGAAGTGGAGACTATCGTGTTTTATGCTGAAGGGAGTTTGAGGCATGAATGAGCTACATAGGCCACATGGTTAACTGAGCGCCTGACCTGTGGGAACGTCAGCAAAGCTCTCCAGCTTTTATTTCCATTGGGTTTGGAGTGGTTCTGAGTTGTTAATAAAACTAAAGACCTGGTGCATGAAATTCATGCATGGGGGTTGGGGAGGGGGTTGTCCCTTAGCCCAGCCTGTACCTTCTCTAATCTGGGACCCCTTGGGGGATGTCCAACTGCTGATTGGGCCTAAACCAGCAGTCAGACATTCCTCTCACAATCCAGGACTGCTGGCTCCCAACCACCTGCCTGCCAGCCTGATCCTCTGCTGGCTCGATTGCACCCAACTGCCCTACCCTGCTGGCCTGATTGCCCCCAACTGCCCTCCCCTACTGGCCTGGTTCCCCCCAACTGCCCTCCCTCCCCTGCAGGCCTGGTTGCCCCTAACTGCCCTCCCCTGCTGGTCTGATCACCCACAACTAACCTCCCCTGCTGGTCATCTTTACCACATGGAGGCAGCTATCTTGTGCAAAGGCGTGAGGTTCAATTTGCATATTACCTCTTTATTATATAGAATGTGCACTAGTCATACAGAACAATGCAATAATGTAAGTTCCCTTAGAGAACTAGGAACTGCAATAAACACGCCTTATGGGCTGGGGCCTTAGACACGGCTTGTTTGAGCTGACAGTTCTGGAAGGATTCCAAGGTCTGCTCTTGAAGTGACTGGGAGGAAGCTGATCTGGTACCTGCAGGTCTGGCCCCAGCAGACATGGTTCCAGGACTGACCAGTCCACACGTGTGTCTGATGAAATGCACACAGCACATAGATGCAGACCTTTGTCTCAGCCATGCGGAGCACATAGGTGTGAGCTCATCGCCACTGGCTGCACAGGGAACTCTTGGCAATGAACTTCCTGGGTCCTTATGTGAAGGCTGCATCTGAAGCAGCTCTTAATTTTCTCCTGATCCGACCAGTAACTCCCAAAGCCTCTCTCTCCCGGTGAGCATGTGGCAAGCAGGCCAATCTTGGCAGGTGAAGCCATCACAAGCCCCTGGCGTTTCCCCGATGGGACTGTGCAGTGCCAGGGATAGGCATGCTTCGTCCAATGCCCTCTGCTTCACAACACGTTTCTCTCTTTTTAAAGAGAATAGGCATCTAAAGTCAAGGCAACTGACTCAAAGCACTGAGGGAAATGGTGTGTGAGGTCTGTGAAGCAGGCTGAGGTCTGAGGAAGGACTAGGGTGTCCCTGTGGATCTCAGGGTGCTTAGGGGCCAGCCCTCCTAAAATCCTCCCAAAGTCCGTTGAAGACCCAGAGCTGCTGCCGGTGATGCTGTTCTCCACCTCCTCTCGCTTTGCTGTCCCAACACCGAGGGCAGGCTCGTTGGGGTGGCCTCAGAGGGAGGCCTAGCTGGGAAGAGCCTGTAACTGGGAATTAGGGGACTTGCGTTGCTGGTCTGCTGCTTCTATGAGCTCACAGCGTAACCATGACACACACTTCGGTCCCAGGCTTCTCATCTGCTCTGACTGATTTGTGGTTCTGGGCTGAGGAGCACAGGGAATGGTGAGAGGATCTGCTTTTCCCGGAAGCAGTGGAGTGGCCCCAATCACACCTGGGAATGAATGCTGGGGGAATCGGGGGGCATGCGCAGGGAGAGCCTTTTGGAAAGCTCTAGTCCAGGCTCCTCTGAGCAAGAGGACCAACTTGCCCGAAGTCATTGGCACCTTGGACACACAGGTGAGAACAGTCCCTGAGCCCTCTGCCCATTCTTGGTGCCAGGCAGACTCAGCACCGTGTGCCAAGGCATAGCCCGGGATCACCGCCCTCCTGGGTCTGGGAGCTGCAGGTCTGGCTGTACTAGCTCAGAGGCAGTGGGTGTGGACAGACAAGCCAAGCTTTGCGGTTAAGAGACCTGGAGCGAGTCCTGTCTCTAGCTCTGCCTCTACATGTGACAATGGACTTGACTCTGAGCCTGTTCGATTGGGTGGTAGTGACAGAACCTACAACAGGTGAGATGATGTTATAGAACCCGCCCACCCCTGCGGGCGGCAGACAGCAGGTGGGAGCCCCCAGTTCTTTCTCTCCCCACTCAATGCAGTTGTTATGAGAGAGAAATGGGAGACTTTCATTAACCTTGAAGGGAGCAAAGCCTTGGAAAGTGAACCAAGACAGTGGTCTGTGTGCATGTGAGCAACCAAAAGCTTCGTTTTGTTCTGAAGGTAACGTCCTCACACAGTGCCCTGGAGAATCTGCGACGCCTTAGCACTGTCATCCTCATGAGAGCAAGGTGAAGGAACTCGGAAATCCCTCCAGAATCCTCATTTTTAAATCCTGTTTTTTTTTTTTTCTGACTAGGATACCTTTTCTATTAATATGATTTTTGCAAAAACTGGGAAAGACAGCATGAAGAAGAAAATGAAAGTGCCTACTTCCATGAGATAGGGAGCATTGGGGTGCGCTGCAGCCTGTTTTCTGTGCAGGTGCGTCTCAGACCCCTCTGAGGCCTGCCCTCCAGCTGCTGGTGGCCCTGGCACTGGTCTCAGCATTGGAGCAGTGTCCCATGCTCTGGAGATGGCCCAGCCTTGACCAGGACTGGGCAGGGCTGTGCCACCATAGCCTGGCCATTTCTCTGGCAATTTCCCAGAGAATGTGGTTTGCTTTTTAGTTTTTTAAAAGTAGATAACTTTAAATATTTGTATGGGTTTTTAGAGAGAGAGAGTAAGGGAGAGGGAGAGAGGAACATCGATGTGAGAGCAAAACCTCAATTGGCTTCCTCCCAGGGTTTAAGCCCACAACTCAGGCAGGGGTCCTCACAGGAATCGAGCCAGCAACCCTTCAGTGCACTGGGCGATGCTCAACCAGCTGATACGCTGTCCAGGGCTGTTGTTGGCCTTATATTTGGCTTTGTGACATGTAAGACTTTTTTCCTTTGTGATTGCTTTCAATGTTTTTATGCCCGGAAATGCTTTCCTCCTCTTGAGATCAGGCAACATGGCAGCTATATTTTCTTCTTTTGTTAACGGTTTCATATTTCTTATTTAATTCTTTGATCTCTCTGAGAGTTAGTTTGTTTTATGGCCAAGGACCTAGGGGATATTGTTCTCCAATCTTTTCCCACACATCATGTGAGCATGACCACAGACAATTTATTTAAGCTCTGTTAATGTCTATTTCCTGGTTGAGAGAAGGTCACTGGGTCAGGTCAACGAGCAGACCCAAGGCCCTGGACACATAGCATTTGCTGGGGAAACGGTGCAGTTGTTATTAGGTGAGAAAACCATGTGTTAATGCAGATCTGTCTGGAGTCCTTGTCCCAGGCCACTTACTGAGGCCAAACAGCCATTCCCCAGACCCCGGTCTCCGAGCTGCTGGCTCATAGGAGCACTCGAGGATGCCGCAGAGGAGTTCAAGTGCAAGCTCTCTGTTATAGCTATAGCTCAAGGACCCACGTTTGGGGTGGGGAGCAGGGGCACCTGTGTTAGGTTGGGAGTGGTGACACAAGCGCCAGTGTCTGTGAAGAGAGCAGGTGGAGGGCCACAGGGAGGCGGGGCTAGGGATTGCTCAGATGGCAGGAGTGCCCTGGGGGTTCCCGGCTGTGCTGTCTGGGAGCTGCCTCAGGGCTGCTGGGAGTCCAGCTCAGAGGGCGAGTTGGACTGGGGCGATCTCCACTCGGGGTTTCGACAAGAAGAGCGAGGCCTGTTTCTAGCAGAGGGAGCCACGTTTCTGGCGGGAGGAGCCAACCGCAGGCACTGAGCAGAGATGCTGAAGAGGCTCTCAAAGGTACCCATTGCCCCTCCAGACCTGTCTTCTTTCCTCCCTTTAAATCTGCCCACGCAATTCAGATGTGCTTAACTAGAGGGCTCTGGAGGCCTGGGCTCTTACTAAAGCCCTGAAAGAATGCTGCCCCGAAAAAATGGACGGAGCATGGGCCAGGCAGGAAGAGAAGAGTCCGAGGAAACTGTTCCTCTGAGCGAGGAGTTCGGCTCCTCCATGTTGGAGTGCTTTAGGGACGCCCAGGGGCAGCACTGGCGGGTGGAACCAGGTGAGGAGACTCCAGGAAGAGCCTCTGCTTAGCCACTGAAACACGCGCTCTGGAGGAGCCACACTACCCGTGCGCAGCCTCTGGAGATGCCCGCTTCCTGTCGAGGATGTGGGGTGCATGGGCCTCTTTAAGGTGGATGACTTGGATGATTCTATTTATTGGGGGAAAATGAAAATAATTTGGTCCGACTTTGGAACCTATTTCCCATTATTCCTCTTCACAGGGCCTCTGTCCCAGCCAGGTGAGTCTATTCGCTATTCCTTTAGCCTGAGCAGACCGCAGCCGCCTCTGTGCCTCTGGCGACCCACTCTCCCTCCACCTCTCCCTCCATCGGCTCTACCCTCTCTCGACCCACAGGCTTCTTGTGGGATGTGGCCTTGAAAACCCGCCCAACTTTTCTCCTTTTTCGGTAATCTCTTCCTCTGTGATTTCCTCGGCATGCCTACATGTGGATGTCAAGTTCATCAGTGTTTTATAGGTATATATTTAAACACCTTGCTAGATAATGTGTTTCTTATTGTCTGAGACCCAGTTTCATTTATTTACTTACATTTTTTTACTGTCGTTCTTCATTTACATTTTCTCAAGTACAGTTGATATTCAGTGTTATTTTCTATTAGTTTGGAACCTAGTTTTGTATTTCCAAAGAGCTTAGTACAAATCCAGCCCCATACCAAGCACCCAAACATGATCTGATAATTGGTTCCGGAGGACTCCATGCAGCTCATCTCCTGGCCAGTCGTGCATCTTAATCCCCTTGTGAGGCTAACACGTGCCAAGGTGATGCTTGGTGTAAGCTTAGCAGAAGCAATACAGTTGCTGCAAGCATGAATGAGCCTGGTCCTGACTCGGGGGCACAGTTAGCTATGGCCTGACCCGTTCTCTGCACAGGTTCAGTGTGCGAGACGATAAGGACACTGGTGATGGCAAGACAGCGTGGGAGGCATGATGAGAGAGGCAGGGAGCCCGGACATAGGGCACCACAATGAGGCTGGGGCAGGTGTGCTGGGAGGACTTCCCAGAGGCAACGGTGCTGGACCTGAGTTCAGACACAGAAGCAGGGAGGAGAAGGTTTCGTTGATCATCACAGCTCACCAGAAAAGGGTGCTGGGGAATTCAGGAGGGAACTTTTCTGAGGTAACAGTATTTGACAGAAAAGATGTGTTGGGAAGTCAAGGGGGTTCATTACAAGCGCCTCATGAGCAGGGCTTGAAAAGGAGTGGGAGGCTCATGGAAACCTTAATTGCTGAGAAAAGCGAAGAGAGAAATACGACAGCCGTAATGGTTCTGTATGGATGTCATGTCTGAGTTGTTACTTTTCTAGACAGGCACCTCCTCCTGCCCTTTCCAGGTCAGAGAAAACACGACTCTCCCGTGGCCAAGGCACAGGCTCCACGCGACACAGAGAAGGGGCTGGGTGCCCGCCCACACAGGGCAAGAGAGGGCTGGCTCTGCGCAGCCCAGGGCTAAGAAGCAGAAGCATTGTTCAGCGATCATAATGTGTGAGGGGCCTGAAAGAGTTTAAGTCAGGCTAAATAATTTCTTCCTTTAGAAAATAAGAAACAGCTTGCTTGGGTTCCCTTCCAACTTATCCTCATGGCTTTCCATTCCTTCGTAAATGAGCTTTTGCAGACCAGCCTGTGTGTTCAGAAGGGTGTCCTTGTGTGTGCTAAGCTGGTCTTTAAGATGAATGCCATGTGCAGGGAATGTGGGAAAGCATGCAGTGTTAGCAGCTTTGAGTTTGCAAAGTGGCAGCCTGCTGAAGGCATCTGGAGAGATGATAGGTCACACGGTGACCCTGTGACCAGAGCGTCACCGACAGGTGCCACGACAGAGAAGTGGCCTTTTAGAAGGATGGGACTGGACCCAGCATCCTGGGGTGTCACATGGGGAACGGCCGGAGAGAGGGCAGGGGCTGAGAATCTTATGCCTGTTAGAGCACGGAGGTGCTAGATGAAATATGCCTGTTAGCACCCAGGAGACAGTCAATGTGGCTGAGGAAAACCTAGGTAGAAGATGGATCAGACCCAATCCAAGGTCCCATCTACCTCTGGCTTAGATCCCATGACTCTCTGAATAAGGACTTCATGAGCTCCACTATTTCCTAAACCATATTACTGAGTCACTACATTACTGTACATACTGTACATGTGCAATCTCCATGACTTCACTAGTGCATAATGGTGTAGTGCTTTACAGTTTGCGTAAAGCGCAAACTCTACCGTGTATCTGTTGTCACAATAATGCCGTGTGACAAACGACTGTGAAATCTCAGTGGCATAAACAAAAAATAGTGTGTATTGCTCACAGGTCTGAGAGTCTGCAAGGGGGCTCTGGTGGGCTCGCTCTCATAGTAGGAGCTCAGCTGGCTGTCAGGGTGGCCTCAGCCCAATGCCTGTCTCCTGTGTTCCGTGGTACTGTTCTGTTGAACTGCTCCCTCGTGGTGTTCTGTGGAGCTGTTCTGTGGAGATGCTCTGTGGAACTGTCCCGTGAAGCTCCTCTGTGGAGCTGCTTTGTGGAGCTGCTCTGTCCATCAGCCTATGCATGCTCTCATGGTGATGGAAGAAGAGAGAAGAGGCTTGGATGAGCCAGCGGGAATGCCTCTGGCTTCCTCCACTAAGTAAAGCCGAGGTCTTAAACACTATGTTAGACCCTTAGATGTGGGGTTGCATATCTTAGAAAGAAAGGACTGAAACAAACTCAAGCTCCCTAAGCCTCAGGAGATGGAGGAGCAGAAGGCAGAAGTCCTTGCTGAGCCCCCAAAACAGGACCTGGCCACGCTCTGGCCTGTGCCGGCACCACGCCCATTTCTACGAAAGGACAGCTCAGATGTAAGGCAGACGATCATGGATTTGGTCTGTCTATGAAAAGCTGAAATAAAGTATCTGAGTTGTAAGAAAAGACTTATTAAGTGCCTCCTATGAGCAAAGTGCTTATAAGGTTGGATGCTCTATTAGCATTGGTGTGTATCACCCCAAGACTGGGTCACCCGTAGACTGAGGTCAAACAGACCTCAGGGCGTTCCTCCTTGGAGGTTCTGCTTTGGGGTCTGCACAGGGCCCATGTCTGGTGAGTCTTGCAGACAACCACAGGTGACAGTGATATGCCTGGTCAGGGACAAGCTGGCAGGGAGAGCTGGAGGGGACACTTCTCCCTGTCACTGCATGGGAGCCACCTTGGGGTGTCATTAAAATTCAGGGTCACATTTCCTGAGCAGGGCCAGGTGGGGAAGTCTGCACTTCCCATCTCCCCAGGTGGTGCTGATGTGCTTTTCTGGGGACCACCTCTTGAGTGGCAAGGCTGTAGGGGAGTCGGGGATAAGGTTAAAAAGCCCTGAGTCCTGTCTAAGGAACTTACCGTCAGCACCGAGGGACAGCACATCTCATGGACCATCCAGTGATGACCCAGGAACATCACCGTTGGAGACGCCTCACTGTGTGCTCCATTGCACACTAGTAGTGAGACATCAGAAGATGTGGTGCGTGCAGGTTTGGTAAATTCTTTCACACAATAGAAGTGTATTATGTCTTTGACATATTTCCGTCCCCTGTGGTTGATATCTTTAGAAGAAATATTGGTGCTAAGAAGTGAGGCCTAATTTTCCAGAAGGTTCACTGCTGTGGAAGCGCAACTCTTGATGATGCCCATGAGTCGTGTTTTGTGGATGCTCCACATGCTGTTGGTGCTCATGAATCGCTGTTTTATTAGCCTCATTAACGGGATAGCGCCGCCTTCTGGAGCTTGGAGAAGCTGAGTCCGAGGTTCCCTGGAAAGAGGTGAGCTTCCATCTGGGTCTCCTCCCCTTGTTTCTCTCTCCCCCCTGCCGCCCAGCCCACTGGCATTCCAGTGCGTGGCTGTTGGGCACCTGAGAACCACACGCGGGTGTGACGTTAGTTCTGGTTCTAGAGGAAGCAGAACCCAGCAGAGAGTGCAGGGAACGCTGGCTTTGACTTCACTGTTTAGTTTCTGTCTCATATTAAACATCCACACAGTGGCTCTCCTCATGTGTTCCTGCACGACCCTGGTGACCCCTCACTTCGCTGTTGGCACAGTGACGAACTGTCTCTGATCTCCCAGCTCTCAGGGTGAATTGGGTTTGAGCACTTGAGCATCTGGTTAGGATTTCCTTGTTTGGAGAGGCGGCCAGACCTCCAAACACCTAGTAACTGTCGCACCACGCCTCTCCAGACCTCCCTAGACCCACCTGTTACAGTTCTCCTAACCCTAAAAAGCAGCTCTTAGAGGTGACACGTGGTGGCATTTAAGGGTGCTGACCTGACTCTTCCCTGGTCCTAGAGCAGCACCCATAGCGTGGGGGGAGGAGCTGGAAAGCAGGAGATGTGCCCATCAGCATGGCCTCTGTGCTGCATGCCAGGGGCAGAGTGCTTCTTCATGCAAGCGGAGAACAGCGTGGCTGCATATGATCAGATCCGTGCATCACATGAGCTCCTCCAGGGACACATGTGCTCCCGAGGGGGTGAGGCTGGGCGGCAGAGGCTTCGAGGGGCCACCAGCACTCATCCCCTTATTCCCGACCAGCAGAACTCCATCAACAACAATTTCATTGGAACAACAGCAACACAAACAGACAAGACCTGCATTTCCAGCTTCCCTGCACGGTGCAGCTCCCATGGTCCTGGACGACCAAGTGGCACCTTTGTGCAGATCCCCAGGAAGGACCTGTAAGGGCGTTGGATTCAGCTGGAAAAGGCCCCCTTCACCCTCCCTCCCATTCTTCTCACTGGAATTTGTAAGTGGAATCTGGGGGGCCAGGGCTTCCCCTGGCCTGCAGGTGTGGATACCGTGCGCCGGGGATGGTGCAGCAGAAGGTTAGAAGGATTGGAGTCCCTGTTGGTATTACATCCATCCTAGGCGGCCTCCCCAGCAACCTGTTCCATGTGGGAAAACCACTTTTTGGGTGTAAGACTCAGTTACCCTGGGCTTTGCCTGATGCGCTGCTGCATCAGACTCAGCCTGCACTAGTCCCTGTGCTTAGGAAGCCTCTGGCTTCTGGGCCTGTGTAGCCCAGCATTCAGGTACCTGCCTGTGGTGCCCAC
Organism: Lasiurus borealis; assembly: GCA_004026805.1. Taxonomy (NCBI): domain Eukaryota; kingdom Metazoa; phylum Chordata; class Mammalia; order Chiroptera; family Vespertilionidae; genus Lasiurus; species Lasiurus borealis. Next base: position 50,640 of record PVJN01007423.1, on the reverse strand, counting down.
CACAGGGCTCATCACTCACCAGCCAGAGCCACAGAGGCCCAAAGGCAACGCTGGGACTAACGGGGCTCAGAGCATTTTGATGGTTAGGATTTGAAGCGTCCCCGGCACCCATGAGAGGCCATGGATGTTAGCAATGACAAGCTCAAGTATAGTATCTGCATGGGAAATGGAAAATTCAGAACAATCTTGGGGGTTTCCAGGACCTGGAAGGAAACCAGGACCCCCAGACTCGCTCTGTTGTAAGCTTGCAGTGTAGACAGCACCTGTGGCTTTGTTTGGGTTTTAGCTGCCGAACGTAGCCTAAGGAGCCGGACCTGGACTTGGCGTGGGGTCTGAGTGTCTCCCTGTGCACACAGGAGTTTTTCATTAGCCGCACTGGCCTTGACTGAGTGGACCATGGACCTCAGGTCACAGTTTCAGCTGAGCACATGTTGGATTTAAAGAAAGTTGCATGCACTTGTCCTGACCAGTGTGGCTCAGTGGGTGGAGTGTTATCCTCTGCACCAGAAGGTTGTGGGTACGATTCCTGGTCAGGGAACATACCTAGGCTTCATCCCCTGTTAAGGGGTGTGTGGGAGGCAACCAATTAACATATCTCTCTCATGTTGATATATCTCTCTCTCTTCTTTCTTCTCTAAAACAAATAAAAAATTTTATATTCATTAAAATTCACGTTTTTGGAGCATAAAGTTCTATAGGTTTTAAGATTTAACATTTAGGGTCTTATAACTACTGCCACAAACAGATACAGGACAATTCTGGTATCTTAACAAATTCCCTAGGGTAGATGGTGGTTAAATTAAAAAAAAAACAAACCAAAAAACCCACCAAGTTATTAACATACCACACATTTAAATTATGCCATTTAATGGCTTTTAGTACACTCTCCAATATGTGCAACCATTACCTGTCAATCTGAGAACATTTCACCACCACAGAAAACCCCCTGCCCTTCAGCTACCACCACCCTTTCCATCCCTCAGACCACTCATCTACTTTCTGTCTAAGATTTGTCTGTTCTGGACATTTCACGCAAATGGGATAATATAATACACTAGAGGCCTGGTGCATAAATTCATGCATGAGTAGGGTCCCTCAGCCTGGCCCATTGGGGTCCATAGTGGCTGTTTTGCCCAGTCCTGATGGGGGCCAATTGGGGCCAGCCAGCTCGGGTGAGGGACCGCAGGAGGTTGGCTGTGGGAGTGCATTGACCACTAGGGGGCAGCTCCTGAGTTCAGCATCTGCCCCCTGGTGGTCAGTATGCAGCATAGCGATGGATCAACTGGTCATTTGGTTGCTTAGGCTTTTATGTACGTATATAGATGGTTTTCTGTGACTGGGTCACATTTAGCTAAATGTTGTCAATGCTGTAGCATGTATTACTATTTTTTTCCTTTTAATGCCCAGACAGTACTCCATGCACAGAGGTCCCACCTCGATGTGTCACCATCCTTCAGTTGATGGACACCTGAACCGTCTTTGCCTTTTGGCTGTTGCAAATTGCGCTGCTAAGAACACTTGTGTACAAGTTTTTGTTTTCAATACTATGGGTATGTAAGTAGGAATGGAATTGCTGCATCATATGGTACTTTTTATATTTAATTTTTTGAGGAATCATCAAATTGTTCTCCATAGTGGATGAGCTGTTTATGTTCCCACCAGCAATATATGAAGGTTCTAATTTCTTCACTTCCTCGCCAATACTTGTTTTCCCTCCCTCCCCCCGTCTCTCTTTCTTTCTTTCTTTTGCTTTTTGCTTTATAGATATCCTAGAGGGTGTAATGATACATGGTAATTTTTTGGATTGTAATATTCTCATAGTCTGGGTGAAAGTGTGGAGATTTCTGTCCTATTTTTTGCCTTAAGCTGATCCAAACTTAGTAAAACATAGACTTTCAGAATGAGAGCCATAAACGGGGATTGGCAGAGAGAAGAAATCTGAAGGAATGGTCTGACACACACAACATGAGAAAGGGTGAAATGTCACATGACTTAGTGGGTCCTTTGTACACTTTATTTGGACATATTTGTTCCCACACTCTAGGCTGTACACTTGTCAAAAGCTGGTTCATGGGAATGAGTGCCTGAGGGCCTCCCCACAGCCCAGGGAGCAGAAAAGCTCCTGGAGCTGGAGGGTGAGAAGTAGAGATATTTGAAATGGAGTTTGGGGGCAAACTTGTATGCAGGACTTGGAAAGTACCTTGTGGATGGCCTGTGCTTTAAAGGCCTTTAGGCTGCCATTTTGCAAGTCTGATTGCCTTCACTCTCTCTGCAGTCAACGGGCATATTTCTTTCTCAAGGAAAACAAATCACAGAGAAGACTTTTGTAAATATTGCTAGGTCTTGATTAGCTGCGTTAATTAAAGGGGAACATATAATTCAGGAAGCAACACTGTAAACAGGGTTTATGCTGACTTGGGAATATGTTTTTCTGTTAGTTCCCAGATGTGGCTGAGAGAAATGTTCTCAGAACACACAAACCCGACGAAGTCATGGAGGTCGAGCAAATGAAGCCTGTGGACTTTCAGGCCCATGCATGGCCCGAGCAGAACAATGTTCTTTTTTAAAAAAAATTCAACAATTATTGAATTTATTTATTTATTATTTTTTTAAAAAAATATATTTTATTGATTTCTTACAGAGAGGAAGGGAGAGGGATAGAGAGTTAGAAACATCGATGAGAGAGAGACATCGATCAGCCTCCTCCTGCACGCCCCCTACTGGGGATGTGCCCACAACCAGGATACATGCCCCTGACCGGAATCAAACCCGGGACCTTACAGTCCGCAGGCCGACGCTCTATCCACTGAGCCAAACCTGTTTTGGGGAACAATGTTCTTTGATGATGCTTCAGCTTCTCACCTCTCCTGTGGTGAAAGAGAATTGTTTGGGTTTTAGAGTTTTTGGTTCCTGATTTTTGCTAAACAGGCAGAATCATTCTGAACCCTTCCCATCTATTTCAGAGGTGGCTACAATTCTCATGTCACCTCTGCCCACTCTCTCCTGGTACCATGAGATCTTTTTGCCAAATCCATAGGAGGAAAATACATTCTTTTGATAAGATAAATTTTTGTTTGTCTTATAAGATAAGCCATTCTGTGGCTTTTTAAGTCAGCACAAATGATTTATTAAGCCATGTCACCAATAATAACCTCATTGTAAAGTATACAAAAACATACAATGGGCCATATTTGGGATGATTTGTTTCTGAGGGGTCACCCACCTTGCTGTGCCCTCTTCATTGTGCCTCGCTTTGTGAGCTGCGAGTCCTGGCCCACGAGAGGTGCTCCATGCACATTCTGGTGATTGGTTGTTTGGTTGTGATGCTACAAGTCATGACCACAGGCTTTTTATGATATAGATATTCTAGATGTTTCTTTTTGTTGTTAATCGTCATCTGAGGATAGTTTTCCCATTGATTTTTAGACAGAGTGGAAAGGTGGGAGGGAAGGAGAGAGAGAGAAATATCAATGTGAGAGAGACAGCAGTTAGTTGCCTTCCACTGGTGCCCAGAGAACCTGCAACCCATATACGTGCCCTTGACCATGAATCAAACCCCAAACCCTTCAATGTGTGAGCAGCACCAGCCAGGGCTGAATTTATTTCTTATTTTATCAATCGGTAACAGTATGTACTAGGTGTTTTTGTTAATAATGCGGGTTTTGTAATAAAATAAAGCCCACAATAGTTTCAAGAGAAATATCAAAAGCGCTTTATTCAAAGTAATGTCCATCACTAGCTATACATTTCACCAATCTTTTAGGTAATTTATGGCTACTGTTCCAATAGAACTTTTCTTGTTTTGAGGCAAACCATTCAGAGACCCAATTTTCCACTTGTTCGTACGTTTTGAAGTGCTGCTCAGAAAGTGTGTGTGCCATCGATGGGAACAAGTGATCATCTGAAGGAGCAAGGTTCAGTGAATACGGTGGGTGGATTAATACTTTCCAGGCAAGATCTTTTCTTAAAAAAATATATTTTATTAATTTTTTACAGAGAGGAAGGGAGAGGGACAGAAAGTTAGAAACATCGATGAGAGAGAGACATCAATCAGCTGCCTCCTGCACACCTCCTACTGGAGATGTGCCAGCAACCAAGGTACATGCCCTTAACCGGAATTGAACCCGGAACCTTTCAGTCCATAGGCCAATGCTCTATCCACTGAGCCAAACCGGTTTTGGCTCCAGGCAAAATCTTTTAATATGTCTTTAACTGGTTTTGAAGTGTGTGATGGTCTGTTTCATGAAGTGAAATTATTTTTTGTAGAATTAAAAAATATTTAAATTGATTTTTAGAGGGAGAGAAAGGGAGAGGGAGAGAGAAATATTGATTGGCTGCCTCCTACATAAACCCATCAGGAACTGAGCCTGCAACCCATGCCTGTGCCCTGACTAGGAATCAGCAACCTTTCAATACACAGGACAATGCCCAACCTACTGAGCAACACTGGCCAGGACTACTTTTTGTCATTTTGAGCAGAGCCCTGGGGTCTTGGAACCCTCCCCAGGTTCTCTGAAACACATAATAGGCCTTCCACAGCAAGTCCCTGCCCTGTGTTATCTCCATGGGGCTTGCTTGTCTGTAGCAGTGGTTTCCAACCATTTCCTATGATGATGATGCCCAAGTATAATATGCCACACTCACACGGCAATCCTCAGAGTGTGTGCATTTCCAGACCACATGCTCACTTTATTCAATGAGTGAGGGGGTCAGGCAGGAAGAGTCAACTTTCTTCCAGGTTATGTAAATAAGAAAAGGCATACACGTGCATGAGAATGCATCTGTGCATCACTGTTTTTAGTATTGTTAAAGAGCAGAAATTTCTGAGCATGCTTCCTCCTAGTCGACTTAGCCTTGAATCTCAGCTGCACCTCACAAAATAGCCTTGCAAGATAGAACACTGTCGAGGAAATCAAGATGGTGGCATAGGTGAACACCTAAACTGCTGCCTCACACAACAATTTCAAAACTGCAGATAGAATGGACATCATCCAGAACCACAGGAAAGCTGGCTGAGTGGGAATTCTACAACTAGAAGGAAAGAGAGGAGCTCATGGGGATAGAGAGGAGCAGCAAAAAGCTGAGGTACAGAAACATGCGTGTGGAGAGGATGGGCAGGTGAGTGCCTGACTGGCTTCCTCTAGCAGGAGATGGAAACTCCTGACTGTGCTGAACTCCACTTCTGATTGCACTGAACCCCAGTTTTGGGTGAGACCTTGGGGACCTAGACTCATATGGGTCACCAGAGCACACAGAAACTCAGGGGAGCCATGAAAGGCAGAGGTCTAGAGGTGCATGAGTGCAAGTGTGTGCAGAGAGGATTGTAGCAATTACCAAGGGACACTGATACCCAGGGGCCACATAGAGCAGGGATGACTGGAAGCCAAGGCTGTCTGCTCATCCCTGAGACTCCGCCCCATCCAAGCTGAACAGAGAGGCTTTTCCACTTTTGCAAGTCTTGTCTCATAAGGCTGATTTCAGCACAGAAGTTCTCCCTGCATAGACACAGCTGATCCTCACAACCAATTGGCTTGGAGGTTAATCCCCCCCCCCCCCAGTGATACCAATAACAATCAAGACTTAATTACAACAGTCCACAAAGGGTTGCACCAAGAGAGTCCACCTCAGGTAACTGGAGAGGCAGAACTACTAGGCCATATAGGACATCTAGCACACAAAGCTACTCTATTAACTCGGGGAAGCAGCGAAAATGTGTAGACAAAGGAACAGATCACAAATAAAAGAAATTGAGGAAAACAAATGACTGGATATAGAGTTCAAAACCATGGTTATAAAGTTTTTCAAGAATTTCCTAGAGCCGAAACCGGTTTGGCTCAGTGGATAGAGCATTGGTCTGTGGACAGAAAGGTCCCAGGTTCGATTCCAGTTAGGGGCATGTACCTTGGTTGTGGGCACATCCCCAGTAGGGGGTATGCAAGAGACAACTGATCAATGTCTTTCTCTCATCGATGATTCTAACTCTATCCCTCATTCTTCCTCTCTGTAAAAAAAATCAATAAAATATATATAAAAAAAGAATTTCCTAGAAAAAAATGGATAAAGTTAGTGAGACCCAAGAGGAAATGATAAAGGACCAACTAGAAATTAAACATACACTGACTGAAATAAAAAAATATTATACAGAGACCTAACAGCAGATTAGAGGAACACAAGAATCAAGTCAAAGATTTGAAGTACAAAGAAGCAAAAAACACTCAACTGGAAAAGCAAAAAGAAAAATGAATCCAAAAATTTGAAGATAGTGTAAGGAGCCTCTGGGATAATTTCAAGCATACCAACATCAGAATTATGTGTGTGCCAGAAGAAGAGAGAGAAGATACTGAAAACCTATTTGAAGAAATAATGACTGAAAACTTCCCCCACCTGGTGAAAGAAATAGACTTACAAGTCCAGGAAGCTCACAGAACCTCAAATAAAAGGAATCCAAAGAGGACCACACCAAGACATATCATAATTAAAATACCAAGAGCAAAAGACAAAGAGAGAATATTAAAAGCAGCAAGAGAAAAACAGTTAATTCCCTACAAGGGAGCACCCATATGTCAGCTGATTTCTCAACAGAAACTATGCAGGACAGCCGGGCATGGCAAGAAATATTCAAAGTGATGAATAGCAAGAACTTACAACCAAGATTCCTCTACCCAGCAGAGCTATCATTCAGAATTGAAGGGCAGATAAACAGCTTCATAGATAAGAAAAAACTAAAGGTGTTCATCAACACCAAACCAGTATTATATGAAATGCTGAAAGGCACTCTTTAAGAAGAGGAAGAAGAAGAAAAAGGTAAAGATAAAAATCATAAACAACAAATACATGTCTATCAACAAGTGAATCTAAAAATCAAATGAATAAACATCCGATGAACAGAATAAACTGGTGGATATAATAGAATCAGGGGCATAGAAAGGGAGTGGACTGATGATTCTCAGAGGGAAATGGATGAGGAGGGTGCAGGGAGAGACTGGACAAAAATTTTACATCTATGGATGAGGACAATGGGGATGGGGAGGTAAGGGTAGAGGGTGGGGTGGGAACTGGGTGGAGGGGAGCTATGGGGGGCAAAAGAGGAACAATTGTAATAATCGGAACAATAAAGATTTATTAAATTAAAAAAATAAAAAATTTGGCTCTCAAAAGAAATTTCAAAAAGAAGAAGATAGAACACTGTCAGCTTTCTGAAGAATAGGATGACCCTGTAAATAACATGGTCATCAATTAATATGACCCTGACATTACTTAAGAAAAAACTGTTTTGTCTTAAGTTGCTTGCTCTGCAAAGATAAGATGTGGTAAATATGCTTAAAAGAGGTCCTGCACAAAGGGTTGGGGCAGCTCTCTGGACTCCCTGCAGGGAGAAAGGCAGAACAGTTGCTGGCCAGCTAATAAAGGCTCCCTAAATTTTAATTTGGCCTGGACTCCAGTGGTTATTCAGTTGCATTCACTCCACAATAGTATCAAACCCTTGGCAAGACACTGGTGTTCTCAGCCCAAGTTGGAGGCTTCAGGAGAGACCTTAGCTGTTGAGTCCAAGTTTGCAACCTGGGCCGGCCTGTCAGTTGTTTCCTGTTGCATGGCAGCTTGCAAGCCATGCCACTAATGGTGAAGTGACCTGGTTGACAGTGTTTGTGTCACTAGCTCCTGTCCATTGAAACAGATCCATGTCCCTAGCAGATGGACTGTGGGGGTATGTCAAGTCCATTTGTGGGTATTGTCTTGCCCCTCTAGAATGTTCTTCAGACTGTCTCCTGTATTCCCATTTCAACTCACTGTTGTTATGCTCACCCCCCTGGTTTTCCAACACTGTTTACTTTGCTCCATGAGTCCACTTTGCTCTGAGTGCCACCGGGTCCCATGCTCTGGTGATGGCTGCGGGTGTGTTTGTTGTGGTGAAACCCTGCATCGGAGCAGCTGGCTGAGCTGTGTGTAATTGGCTGCACTGCCCAGGTGTGTAGTCGGCTGCACTCTAGGTGTGTGCGAGTGCACTCTATGATGTTGGCAAAACAACCAAATCATCTAACAACACATTTCTCAGAATATTTCCCTGCTGATAGTCAGGGGCTGACAGGACATAGTGCTTCAACATGTGGGTTTTGGGAGGAACACAAGTCAGCCAACCCTTTTCATGAGCTCATGCCTGGAAAACTGCTCCTCATGCCTTAAAACTCATCTAAAAGATCACCTCCTCTATGAAGCCTTCCTTGGTTCCACTGGGCATCTGTGGCACTTTGTCCAGACCTCAGGTGGAGAAGTTTCCAGTTTGTATAAGAACATTTGCACGTCCATCGTCCTTGGAGCCTTTGAGTGTCTTGAGGGACTGGACCTCTAGTGTATCTTCTTCAAAGACTGCATCTATTCTAGGTGTGGGACACAGTCCGCTGAATGATGAATGGCAGCAGCTACAAGGCCACAAACAGTGCAGCAGCTGACCTTGACCAGCATCACCTCCCGGCTGAGGGCTCCTCGAGTCTCGTCTCTTTCCATCTTCGTCCTTTAAGGAAGATGATCTCACCAGTAAGCAGGTGCTCACTGGCCAGAGCATCCTTGCTCGGTCTGGGTAGAGATAACTTCAGGTGTGTGCCGCCAGGGAATGTTTTTAAAAGGCTGTAACCGTTCTCAATCTATCCTGACATGTGGGAGGCTCTCCTCTAAGAACCTACTTGCGAATCACAAGTCCAATGTAACTCCCTCCAAAATGCAGGCCTTGACCCTTTTCCAGGGCCACTCTTAGCTTGGATCTGAAAGTTACAAATGGCTTTCCTTTGAAAATATCTTCAGCTTGGCTGTTTAACAGAGCTCGGGTCCTGCCCTCGCCAGCACGGATAGGAGACATGCGCCCAAAGGCAGGGGCTCCACGGGTTCACTTCCTTGCTCGCTCCACCCTAGGCCTCTGCTCTGGGCTGCACCCCTGCTCTGGTGTACAATTTGAAGTTCGAAAGTTGCTCAGTGAATAATCAAGCCAATCCACAAAATAAGGCTCTGAAAGTTTCCATTGCAGGGACAGAGTCTACTTCTCATGCGGCATCATTTTGGGTAACTGCCATGGGGGCTTGAGCTGCAATTTTCTGAGAACCTCTAGGTTTCAGCACGTGAACACCCTTGTCCCCCTACTTGTCCTGTGAAGTAAGTGGACCCATTTCACAGAGGAAGAAAGTAAGGGCCAGGAAATTGCATAACCTGCTCACGGTCTCACTCTGAGAGAGGCCAGTCTTCCATTAGAACCCACACGTGGTACCAGTTAGCTGCACTGTGACAGGGCCTGGAGCACTGTCTGAAGCCACGCAGCCCTCTAATCCAGCTTGTAAAATCACAATCTGCATTCCCTGAGTGGGACCCAGGGCCACTCCTGGCCTCCACATCTCTAAGGCAGGACATCCTGTGCTATGGGAGTGTTGCGGGGAATTGGACATCCCTTTGGGCATTTTCCCCGGGGGAGGAAGGGTGGGACCAGGGCTGGGGCCTGGAGACAATGGGTGACACCTGGCATAGGCACAGGGATCAGTGGGGCGTGTTTAAACCTGTCCCCGACCTTTCCCCAGGCGCCTGCCTCAGTCTTGTTTCTACTCCTCAGCATGTCACCTCTGGTAAATTAAAAAAATGTGAGGGCCAAGAAGTGGTTTTAAGAGGAAATTTCAAGCACCATTAAATGCCGAATAATAAGAGGATTTTTTTTTTAAACAGGGAGGGTGAGGGCGAATCCCAAATAAAGGCCTGGGTGGGCCTCCTTGCTCCCTCACACACTCAGAAAATCTCTGTGGAAACTGTAGTTTTACAAAGTTGGAGCAAGTTGAAAACAGTTCTCTAGGCCATAAAACTTACCCACACCGCCAGCCTAACTCTGAGCCAACACTCCAACTTGCTGCCAGTGTGGTTTCCCCCGCACCCCTCCTGTTGTTCAGCCTCAGAGGGGAGTGTGTGTTTGCATGTTTTCATACAGAGAAGCAGCGTCTCTGGAATCAGAGGTGCAGGTCGAAGCAATTAACTGGACAATTCTATGACAAACCTGGGCCTCCCTGACCAGAGCGTCTAGACACAACGACCTTTGCCCTGGTTTGAATTTGCAGTTTATCAATGTCCAGAAGTTTGATTTGGCCCAGAATGTCTATCTAACGACTTGCTTGTTGAATCTGGAGTGAATTTGCGCTTCCTTGGATTTTTCTCTCCCTTTGATTTGTTCTCCACGTTGGGAACCAGGGGCTGGATGGTGTGGGCTTCTGGATGGTTCCCTGGCTGAGAGAGTGCGTGACCTTGCTGGGCTGAGAGGATACAGATCCCTGACATAGCCCCGCCGGGACCACCCAGCTCTGGGGGCTTCATCACGGGCTTTCCAGCAACGGTTCAGCTGCCACAGGAGACGCTGGGCTTGGGCGGGCCCTTGGCCACCGATGGAGGCGGAAATAGGAAACAGCCCTGAAAGGCCAACTGGGGCAGTGCATGTGGCCCACAGCCCAGATGCCTGGGGAAGTGGGGAAGGCGGGAGTGGAGCCAAGAGGCCTTGACGACTGATAACCCGCCTTCACGCCTGGCAGACATCCCTGCGCTGGGCTGCGGGAGACACCGGCCGTCTCAGGCCAGAGAAGAATGGCACATGGAGAAGCCTATGTGCAAAGTTGTTTTAGATGTTTTTGCTCAACTGGTGGATACATCCATTTAAAAAGAGAAAGGGTGCCCCCTGCTACTAGGCCAAGTTTGCATGTGCCTCTGGGATGTTGCTTTTCCTCCAACAAATGTATTACCTCCCGATAGCAGACCCCGCCAGGCCGGGCCGGAGTCTGCAGAGGCTGGAGCTGGGGAAGCAGCACACGGGTCACCTTCCACAGTTGCTCTTGATCTGGTCCCACATTCAATCACTTGGGGACATTAGAGAGATACGGATGCCTGGGCCTCATTCCAGACCAATTACACCAGACTGGGGGCCGGCTCGGACAGGGGATTGCTCCCACCGCTGAGGCTTCCTGCTGCGCAGCCAAGGTGGAGAAGCGTCGGACACGGGAAGAAACGGAGGCCCCGGCATCAGCTTCTTGCCCCTGTCGAGTAGCTCGTAAGGGTGGGTCAGCACCAGTTCTCATCTGACCCTGTCTTGTCTTGATGTCACATTAAACTGCTTCTCTTCATAGTGGTTTCGCTAAACTTTTAAAGCAAAATTAAAAATGTAAGTTTCCAAAGTCCTTTTAAGAAGTGGGTTTCCCGGGAAGATGGACACTGATGGTCTGTAGCTGCTTCTCCGGGTGTGGGACTCCGCTGTGTGGGGCCACCTGGGTGAATGTGGGCTTTTTGTCCATGTGCCCGGCAGCCCACACGCTGGGTCCCGCTGCCCCTCTGATACCACGCACACCATTGGACTTGTTTGTTAGTGAGGACTCTCACCATGAACCCTGGCTGGTGAGTGTCACCAGAGAAACATTTTTCACAGGACTCAGCTGCCTGGCACCAAGTATCTAGCACCACGATCCTTTTTGCCCCGAGGGCACATCCAGATACCCGTGTCTGCATCACCCTATAAGACATTTAGTCACTGGTTAAGCACTGCATTGTATGTCCATGGCCAGTCATGGAAACATCCTATTTTTTGTCCAGCCCACCAGATTTTCTACAGAGGGTGACCTCTGGCTCAGATGTTAGGGACCGCACTCTTGTGTTTGATTGACAGCTATGGAGGTTCATTCTGAGCAGAGTAGGAGTTGCAGGCTGGGTTCAGTCTGGGGACTGACGGTAGTTGGGGGGGCGGGGAAACAGTTCCATGGGAGGCAGGTGGGTCAGCAGAGGCCATCTGTCCATGCACAGCCTCCAGGGTGAACTGGACACTGAGCTGGGTTCCAAAGGAGGAGCAGAAGAGCAGGCAGGGTGGCTGACATTTATGTAGGACACTGCGGAGCTACCTGTTGAATAGATATTTGAAAGATACTGCATCTCGCTACTCTTTCTGAATGTACTCAGGACCTCGAGGGGGTGTGAATGTGGCCTCAGGGATGAGGGGAGGTGAACAGTGATCACCCTTTTCAAAGTCTGCTGGCAATTCGGACTCAGGCAGCTTCGCGGTGTCTGACATAAATGTCAGCTACCCTGCTCGCTCCCTGCTCCTCCAGCCTTTGTTCTCATTCTGGCTCATGACTCCACTTCAGGTGGCCTATCCTTAGATTCTGTAAAAGGACAGGAAGCAAATGGCCCTTTGCCCTAAGGCCAGAGGTTGCTGTGCCTGGTAATGCCGCCTTGACCTCCAGGACCTGCCAATCTAGATCGAGGGCTTCTCAGACGACTTTGACCTGCATTTGGCCTTCTGGCTTGCTGGAGCCTAGGGTCATTGCCAAGACCACTCCCTCACATGTCACCTCTGGCAAAAACAAACAAAGAAAGAAAAAGACTCAGACATTCCCGATGTTGCTCTGGCCCCTTACAAAGGCATTTCATATGGAGGCTTTTTAAAATTAAAAAAACGTGAGGGCCAAGAAGTGGTTTTAAGAGGAAATTTCAAGCAAATTATAGGATCAGCAATGCTGATGTCTGGGGAACAGCAGTTGGCTAGTCTCTTCGAAGGCCCTGGAATCCTAGCTGAATCCTAATGGAGAGAGTGAGGGGGGCTGTTCGCAGCCTCCTGGTTGGGCAGGTGAACCTCCAGCGATTCCAGGGGCGCCCGTCTCCTGTTCTCCCGAGGACTTCTCAGGGAGCCTCGGTGGATTCACTTGCTTTGATGTGTTATCACCCTGGCGGCTAGAAAGTGCTTTCTCGTGTCCAGCTGGAATCTTTGCTCCTTAATTGAAAAATCTATTTTCCACCCCTTGTCAATGCTGGTTATTTCTGTGTGGATCCTCTCCAGATGTGCACATGGTTTCCACAATGCGGTGAAGCAACTTGGACACGGTGCCCTCGTAGGGCCTGCCTGCTGTCTGGGATGGTGGAGCCACGGGCGAGGCGTCAGCGAGACCCTGGTCCCCGCCTGCCAAGAGCCAATGTCTGGCCTTGGACGAGCCGCTGGCCTGTCTGGGCCCCAGGCTCCTCATCTCTAATGTGAGGAATCAGACCACACTGTTGCTGAGATCTTTCCAGCTCCGGCGATTGTGTTCAATAATTTTGCTAAGAACAGTGTCTCCAGCCACGAGTCTGTGCCTGGTGTGTGTTAGATGTGCAACAATACTTGTCCAACAGAATTAAATCAGAAATTTCCAGGGAAGATTTCTCTCAGCCTCACAAAACCTCGTAAGCCCCGATGCCCGTTGTCCCTCCCATATGTGACAGATCCCCTCTGGGGTCCAGGAACCAGACCCCGTGGTAGAGTAGCTTCTCCTGAGATTGTAACGACCATCCAGTGGTCAGGATAGTCGGGGCTCCGCGGGCAACCAGGCCACCCTGTGTCCGGTCACTTTGTTGCCTAATACTTCATCAGCGTTGATGCTCTGAACTGTCAACAGTGTTTGTGTCAGAGGACTTGTCTTGGAAAGTCCACTAGGGATAGGATTAGGACTTAGCAATCATTCTTTTTCTCTACATCACAGGGCTTACCTAGATCCCAGTGAAAGGTTAGAGGTGACAGTGTTCCTGGGAGGACCAGGCTAACCTTGGAGAGAGAGTGGCGGGCAGTCTTAACCCCCCTGGCCTTTCAAAGGTGCATAGAGCCTGGGGTGTGACAGGGGGAACCGAGGGCCTGGGCTCCCACTGGCCCAGCGTGTCTTCACAGGGAATCTTGGGAAACTGAGGAATGTCCCCTGGGGGCCCTCACCCCCACCTGAAGCCCTCATGAGCAATGAAGTGAGGTGATATCTGAGCAGGCAGTCTCACGCAGAAGCAGGCGCTGGCAGAGTGGTCTTGAGCTCTTCTGCCCAGCAGCATCCGGCTGCCCTTTGGCTGTATCTTCACGTCCTGTCTCTGTGCTCGTAACTGCATCCTCTGTCCCAATCTCCTCTCTTGCAAGGACGCCGGTCAGGTAGGATTGGGGTCCACTGAAAGTCTCCCTCTAATGTGGTCTCTAAGACTTCATCTCCACAGTTACTTTCTGAGGTCCAGAGGATGGGACTTCATCATAGGAACTTGGGGTGGGGCAGACAGTCAGGTCCACAGCACCAGGAGCTCATGGAGCCTGCTCGAGGGCTGGGCAGTCAGGCCACTGGAAGGTGGTGGCAGGGTGTGCCCAGGTTCCTGTAACTTCCCAAAATGGCTACCCCACCCCACGGGTGCCCAGCAGTTGTATGAGCCATTCATAGGCATCTCTAATGACTCAGTAGATCAGGAGATGGAGGGTTTCAGATGTCAAAGTCCAGCCTCCCAATGGCTGGATGTGGGCAGGAAGTGCCCAGGGGCAGGAGCTGGGCTCCTGGGCCCTCACCCCCACCTTAAGCCCTGGGGGGCCCTCACCCTCCACCTCAAGCCTTGGGAGGGCCTCCACCTTAAGCTCTGAGGACCCCTGCCCCCCACCTTAAGCCCTGGATTTTCCACCTGCTCAGAGGGAACAGTATAGCCGGCCCGTCTCCCTGTCGCCACTTGAGGATCAAGTGCATGGTGCATATGAAAATGTTCCGAAAAGCATCAAGAGCTTGTCTAGGATCAGAACTGGTGTTTATTCCAAACAACAGGTCAGGGTGAGGATTCTAAGCCATTGCTTGTTGGGCTTGTAAATCCTGTTTGTTTAAAAAATAAATAAAAAGCAAACTGGGGCCTGCTCTCTCCAGAATGAGTACCGTGTGCCGTCTGGTGTCACGAGCTGCCGGCCTCTGGGGCCCAGTCCTTCTCCAGGTGGCAGCCTGTTCCGAGGGGACCTGTTGCTTGGCTGAGGGCCCCCCTATCCTGCCGCTGGTGCACCCCTTACGTGGCTGAGATGGGGCCTCAGCATGGCCGTGTCCACGCGGTGTGGCTGTGAGGGTGTAATCTTCCTTCCAGCTTCATGGGCACCAGTGAGAGACAGGGGAGGGCAGTGGCTTGGTTCCTGAGAAAAGAGGAAGGGAAGTCCTATTTGTGGGACATCTCAGTGGGGCCAGGAGCCTCATAGCATACCTGCCTCTCTCTGAAGTATCCTTATTTTAAAAAGGAGAAGGTAATAACCTTGATTCAGGCCACACAGCTTAAAGAGTCACTGGCTGAACGGGCATTGGAACTCGGATGTGTCTGGTTTCAAAAGCCATGCCTTTTCCGTGATTCTGTGTCCCCTTCCATGTAACAGGGGGGGCTCTGGTTTGGGTCCCTCCCCCCAGATGTGTGATCTTGGGCGAGTCATTTCAACACCTCCCATCGTCTCCTCCTCTATGAAGAGCAATGTTCACTTTGTTCCTCACTAGGTGATTGTGAGAGTCCCGTGATGTCATGTGTGTGGAGTGAGCTGAATACTGGAAAATGCTACACTTAGGCGAGGAATTGCATGCTAAGTTTAAAAGTGTTGCTCAAGAGCCTTCAGTGAGCCCCTCTTCCCGGACCCGGAGGTGTTCTGGCCCCCAGGCTCCATCCCTGTGCTTCACAGCTTCTCCCCAGCTGGCCTCGTCTGAAACGTCCTCCCTGCAGCACTGCCAATCTGGCCCCCTCCCCACCTCCTCCAAGGAGCCCTCCCTTGCAGCCCTTGCAGCGTGGCCACCTGGCCATGCGTTTTCCCTGCAGCCTGAGACTGGGTACTGGTTTTCAGTTGTCTCATAAGCCCTGAGGGGCCTTCAAGAAGTTATTGACAGCAGAGATGGTGGTGCCCACACCTCTGAGTGTCGTCACAAGTGTGGGAGCAGTGCCCAGGCCCACAAGAAGCACTCAGAGGCCTGGATGAGTGCAGGGCGTCAGGCCCAAGCCTCTGCCTCTTCCTGTGGCAGGTCCCGCAGAGTCTGGTGCCTCTGCAGTCCCAGCGTCTCTGAGGGAGGCAGCCTCCTCCTTAGCTCCTCTGGGTGTGACCTTCGCTGCTCCTCGGCCTGGCCGTGCGACTTACCTTTGTGGGCCCAGCTCAAGGCTAGGCTCCTGTCAAAGGACACAGCCTTGTCGTCCTTCTGACTGCAATGGGCGCTGGGCCTGCCTGACTTGTCTTCCAAGAACCTTAAGAAAAATCTAGATCTTCTTTGGGCACATAGGTGCTCAACACTTGTGCTTTGCGAGGCCTCGACATGGACCTCAAAGAAGGTCAGCCGAAATGGGCGAGCCCAGGTTCCAAGCTCCCAGTTCAGAAGGAAGGGACAGGTCCCTCAGGGAAGGAAGGTGTCAGTCACATGGGTCTGAAGCTACCACAGGTCACATCTCCTCCCTCCCAGAGTCTCGGTTTCCTGTTGTGCAAATCACCGTGACAATAACCAAAGTGTGGAGTCATCATTGTGAGTGTGGCTGGAGATTCTGGCCTCAGTTCTGTCCTCAAGCCCATCCTTCAGGTCCAGCTTCGATGACCCACCTCAGAGGGACCTTCCTGCCCACACCCAAGGACGCCCTGCTCATCCCATCTGATGGGGGAAAGGCAGGCAGTAAGAACAGGACACTGCTGTAAGGAGCACTCACCTCACTCACTACAGGTCAGAGGCTTTCCTGCAGACCCTGGGGAATTGGAGGCGCTGCCCGGAGACTCAGGGCTGGACAAAGACAGATGCCTTGGGCCCAATGGGTCTATCACTCAGGAAAGAAAATACATTTTGAGAACACATCAGGAATAGGACACACTTTGATTTGGTTGCTGTGCCTGGACCCTGACCCCCACTTGGGAGTTTGCCTCAGGAACACTGACCATTCTCCAGCCCCAAGAATGGGAGCTGAGTTTCAGCATCATAGAAAATTAAGTACGTTGTTATTGGACTTCAAGACCCTGGAAGGACCCCGAAGCCCTTATCCTGCCCCTCCTGCTTCCACGCAGCATGCAGCCCTTCTTCCTCATCCACGTGTAATAGCTGCCAGTAGGGGAGGGAGCGCAGAATTTGCAGAGCGGCCCAGGGCTCTCCACACTGCCAGCAGTATTGGAATGAACGCTCAACTAGCTCAAGTAGTGACAGGTGGCCTGGACATGTTTTGTGCTGTTTCACTTTCTAGCATTTTGACAACCTGTAATGATTTAATTTGTATAGGTACCTGGACTAGCCCCTGTTAGAATGTGAGCCCCTGAGGGAAGTTTGCCGATGTGTCCTGCTCACGCCAGGTCCCCAACTCCTGAAACAGTGCTGGCGCACAGCAGGTGCCCGGAGCTTGTGGTCCTTCCTCCCCTGCCTCAGTAGGGAGCATGCTGCCAGTCTCGGAGGCAGGAGCAGGGAAGCTCTTGTGACTCCAAGAAGCTGCTTGTGCTTCTCATGTGGGAAAGGAAGGTCCCATCCAGGAGCAGCTCAGCCCATGGAGACTCTTCCTTCAGGAAGAAGAGCGGGGCCGGGGGGACAGGTGCTGGTGGCCTTCCCTTTGAAGCAGCTGAACGATGCCCCACTTCTACCTGGTTTTGGGGTGTCCCTGCTTCAGCACCTGGATACCTGAAACCTCCCGGCTAAGGACAGGCCTGGGCTGTTCCCACTGGGCAGTCCAGAGAGTGATCTTTCTGGGGACAGCAGCCTGGCCTTGCCCCTTCCTGTGCCCACTCACGTGAGTGTGGGGGATGGGGGGCGGATGCTCATGAAAAACTCCTTCTGGAGGAGAAGAGAAGAGAGAGAGCGTCAAGGTGTGGGGGTAGGGGAAGTGGAGGGGGCAGAGAGGGGTGATGGAACAA
Source organism: Lasiurus borealis (assembly GCA_004026805.1). Lineage (NCBI taxonomy): Eukaryota > Metazoa > Chordata > Mammalia > Chiroptera > Vespertilionidae > Lasiurus > Lasiurus borealis. The sequence continues at coordinate 32,999 of PVJN01007423.1, read as the reverse complement.
AAGATTTTAAAATCAGACAGGCTTGCAGTGAGAAACAGGAGTCGGTGCGAGGGAAGTCTGAGAACAGCAATGCAGGGGAGAGAAGGGCTAACACCAAGGGAGTGCTCAGCCCTGACCCAGGGCTCAGGAGCTATGGGAAGAGGTGCAAGGATTTCATGATTCTTCATGATGCACAGGGCGAGGAGTGACATTGCTGGGGATGCAGGAGAGGGGATGGGAGTGCGAGGGGCTGGTGCAGGAATCTGATTTCTGTTATTTCTTTCTGTGAACCAGTTTGGGCTGAGTGAGGGCCTGGGGCTCTTTAGTTCAGTGGGAGAAGTGGGGGGTGGGGGCAGGAGGGAAGGGGAGAGAGAGAAAGAGAGAGAGAGAGAGAGAGAGAGAGAGAGAGAGAGAGAGAGAGACATTGCTGACATCCCGCAGCCTGGGCAGAGGGGCCGAGCAATTAGTGTGCCTGTCACAAGCAGAAGGAAGTTTGTTTATCTTCGAGCTGCTGGAGCAGACCTGGCCAGTGATATTTGTTTTTAAAAAGAAGCACAACAACAACACAACAACAAGGGAATATGTGTGGGTCTGTGGCATGTTCGTGTCGCAGGTCGCGGGGAGGTGGCTGGAATCCGGAATCAATAATGTAATTGAGTTATTTCCGTGAGTGGTTAAAGCTATTATTTTGAGTGAGGGCCGGGCATTTGGCTGTAGGCTGTGATCACTAGAGCTCATTGGGTATTGATCCCGCCTTTCCGTACTGCTGGTGTTCTGGGAGCATCAGCGGAAGTATTTTCTCCCCCTTTCCCCCTTCCCTCCCCCCTCCTACCCTGCCTCCTTCATCCCAGGCTTCCTTCTGAGAAGCAGAACAGCCTCTCCCTGCTGGATGGCTGCGAGTTTTCCACCCCACATCATCGCCATGTGTTCTAAAAGCAAAACGCAATTTTCCAGGCATCTTTACACACACACACACACACACACACACACACACACACACACACACACGGCCTCTGTGCTCAACAATGTGCTTTTTACAAGAAAAGGAGTGAAAACAACAGGTCCACTATAGTCCTGCGATGTCCTAGGGCTGGGAGGCCAAAGTCCCGCCAGAGACATTGTCCCCATTGATGCTGCTCCCCAGCTCTGGGCAGCTCACAATCCCACCCTTTGTGGCCACCAGAGAATCATGGCCTGTGCCAGTCCCCTTGGACCCACCCTGCCAGCCCCAAAGGTCACCAGTCATGATGTCACGGAGAAGCATGTGGTCAGAGAGCCCATCCTCCGCAGAAGCTGGAGATTTGATGGACACCCCTCCCCACCCTGCCCTGCTGTCCCAGCCTCAGCCCTGGGGTCTCTCCCACTGGAGGTGAGGTATGTGGTGGCTCACTGAGAGGCTGTGGCCTTCTGTCACCCACTCGTTGGGTACCTCCTCGGATCCTCTGAGCTTCACCTTGGGACACTTCCATGAGCTCCCGCGCCCCCCCCCCGCCCCCCGCAGTCTCCCCTAGCATTCTGCACACTGCACCTTGCCTTCCAAGCATGGCAGGACTGTTTTAGAAAGATCTCTGTCTTGTCTTGGAGGCTTGTAGGTAGGCTGGGCGAGAGACTAGAAGCTGGGAAAACATTCTGAATCTGTTACAACCAATTGGTTGGGAGAGAGGCTGCAGATGGGGTCTGGCTGGGGTGGGAGGGGTCGGGAGGTGGAAACTCAGGCATGGGCCTGCCTGTGACTCCAGGCTCAGACCAGGGGAGGCCAGTGCCACCTGAGTAAGTCCAGGGTTCTGCCTGTGGCCGGGGACTCTCCTCGAAGACCTTTCTCAGACCCTTTCAATCCCCTTCCCCATGCCTTCCAGCTGCTCGTCTTTCTTTGTACGGGTTGCTCAGAAGGCAGAAGCTCTAAAAATAGAAAGCCTTATTATTACCTATTAAATTTCTTTCCACCTCCAGAGTTTTCTGAAAGTAATAAGAAGAGGGAGGCAGAGTCTGTGCTGAAGGGTTCAGGAGCGGGGTGTATTGAGAGGTGAGGAGTGAAGCCGATGGAGAGAACTCGAGGCCAGGGGGATGAGAAGGGGGTAGGGTGAGAACACACAGACCAAGCACTGGACCAAGCGACCTTCCAGAGCACATGCCACTCCAAGGGAAGTGCATGGGGACATGAAAACAATAGTGTTCCTATGAGGCCATCCCCCCAGTTGCGGAAGGACAGGCCTGGGTTGCAGGGACTTTGCACCTGTCCCTGCCTCGGGGCAAAGCCTGGGAGCTCCCGCAGTTGACAGGTGTGCATCCTCTCATTCTGATGCATTTCATCTCATGCTCCTAAAGGTCTGAGAAAAGCCTGTACAAATCAACCAAAACCTTAGCCAGAGTGAATGAGGACAACCAATCACAAGCAGCCAACTGGGCAACCACTTAAGCTTCAACCAATCAGATCACTTTCATGCTTTGCTTCCTCTCTGCTCTATAAAAGCCTCTCCCCTAGTTCCTGTCTGACTGGTGCTGCCCGATTGGAATCCATGTTTGCTCAGATAAACTCTAACCATTCAATGTGCCTCAGTTTATTTTTTAACACCATGTTGTTAAAACCCCTCAATTTAAAGGAGAATGCACCCAGGTCAACCTCAGATGGATTCTGTTTTCTATGCTCAGAATCATGATACATTTATATACTTAGTTGAGGATTTTCCTTTAAAAATTCTTTTCATTGGCAACTAACTTTTATCGAGTGTGTTTTAAATATTTAAAAACTTTTTTACTTCAATTACAGTTTACATTCAATATTCATTTGTATTAGTTTCAACTGTACAACATAGTGGTCAGACAATCATATTCTTACAGAGTGGTCCCCCAGATATTTCCAGTCCCCACCTGGCACCACATACAGATATTACAATACTATTAACCATGTTCCCTGTGCTGAGCTTGATAGCCCGTAACTGTTTGTAACTACTAATCTGTACTACTTACTCCCTTCACTTTTTCCACTCACCTCCCACCTCCCTCCCCACTGGCAGTCATCATGGACTGGGCCTTTCTTATACAGCTCTTTGCTCCGTATTTCCCCCTGGTATTTCTAGCTTCCTTTTTTCTTCCTGATGCAGAACAGTGCTGTTCTTTTATCTTATCAATAAGCTCATCCAGTATCTTGTCCTTGCCAGATATTTCCTAGACTCTTTTTTAAAAATTTTAGATATTTAAATATTTTTAAAATTTATTTTTAATTTTTATTGATTTCAGAGAGAAAAGGGGGGTGGGAGACATTAATCACGAGAGAGAACCATTGATCGACTGCCACCCCACACTGGGATTGAACCTGTGACCCAGGCATATGCCCTAATTGGGAATTGAACTGTGATCTCCTGGCTCATAGGTTGAAGCTCAAGCACTGAGCTTGAGCCATTTCTGAACTCATGAGGGTATCCTTCCCCGAGGCCTCCGGGTCCCTCTCGAATGTGCTGGGTTACTCTTTAGGCCCCTGGAAAAGGGCTGCTCTAACATTTCAGCTCATTTCACTTCCGGGAACTGCCACACTCCCAGCCCATTCTCTTCACTCTGTGGGTTCTGTCTCCCATGGCTGGAGGATGCTTTCAAATGATGGTCACAGAAGCATGCACCAAAGGTGGAATTTCTGGGCCTTTGTGTGTTTCAACATCTCCCTTCCGCCTAGAATTCCAGGTTTAAGGAGACTTCCTCTCTGCGTTGATCTCTAGCATACGGTTCCAGTGATGGCAATCTGGTATATATTGCTATAGAGGTAACCAGTTTTGTTTTTTCCTAAACTTTTAGCATTTTTGGTTTTGGTCCTTGGTATTTCTAATTTTAACTGGGTCATATTTGGGTGGTGGATCTAGTTTGTATTTTGTGTCCAGGCATTTGTCATTCATCCATCCATCCATCCATCCATCCATTCATTCTTTTCTCTCACTTTCTTTGTACTTATTTTCTGGAACACTTACGATATTGTTGGGGCACTTCCTGGCTTGATCCTCTGAGTTTCTTGCCTTATGGAATTTTAATGTCTGTATTTTATCTGTGGTCTGGAGGGTTTCTTTGACTTTGTCTTCCAGTCACTCAATTGACCTTTTTCTCTTTAGCAATTGTGTCTTTAATTTCCAATAATTCTTTCTTGCTCCCTGAATGTTTTATTTTTCTAGCAACCGTTTCTGTTTTGTGAATGCCGTATCTCCCTGAATCTCTCTGAGCACTTGAATTAGAATGGCTCAAAATATTCTCTTCTATTTTTTTTTCTGGGGTTAGGGCTGTATTTATTCATCTGGATTCTTCTGTGAGGTTAGTTTTTCTCAAATACCCAGTGATCATTGCAAGCCCACTCATGTTTTCTGAAGGAAAGAGAAAGCATTAATTTCTGAAGCCAGTACCAATGTCTTCTGTGGGTGTGGAGTCCTGTTTGCTTTCCAGGTCTCTTTCCTAAATGGGAGACAATTGAGGTCATGAAAGGTGGCTGTTCTCATGCTTAGGGGTACAGACATAATGGGATAAGTAAATATAAAATTCAGATAGTCGATGAGAAGTAATTGATCATTAGGAAGGAGAATGGCTGGGAGCCACGCCTCTTGACTCTGTTGGACTCTGAGTGGCCTCAGCAAGGAGCAGGCTTCCTGTTCGTGGCAGGATAAGCTCTGCCACTCTGCCTCCAGCTCCTGCTGAGGATGTTCACAGGTCCAGAGAGCAGCAGAGTGACAGTCCTGACTTGTGTATGTAGTTCTTATCAGCCTGGCTTCCAAGGCATTAACCTGTTGAACGTTCTATGTGGAGAAGAGTAAAAGGGTCCATGGGCCTGCTGGTCATCCCCAGGTCCTGGCTTCCGAGTTGAACGCCCTCTCAGGATGAGAACATCTGCGGGTCTTTCTTCCTTTACTGAGTACCCAGGATGCACTGGTGCTTCTGCCATGCTGGCTGTGCCTTTTCACAACTTTCTCATTGTCACAGATCATCATTCTACAGATCCCCACATTTCTCAGGTGAGAGCAGGAAGGCCAGAGAGGGAGATCTGTTTTCTGGAGTTCCGTGGGTGTGAGGAGCAGAGTCTGTTTCCTGGGCTTCTGATTTCACACATTTCATTCAGGTACTTGGCACCTAGAGGACTGGCCTTCATGGTCCAAGACTCTTAATAGTGTGTCTTTCAGGGACTTTGGAGGGGCATGGAAAGCAGGTGGCTAATGAATGGGTGGGAGGGAGTGCAGGGGTGGAGGAAAGGGGAGGGGAGCATCAGAGATTCATTCCTTAATGGGATGAGAGTCTAATTCAGATGAGGGGCCCCAGGGGCAGTCCAAGGGGATGCTCATAAAACCTAGGGTTTAAGCTCTAACTGCATGGCTTTCTCAGGGCGGGGAGGAGTTCAGGCTTGTCTGTCTGTTTTGTGATTCCTGAGCTAATTGCCTTATGAAATGAAATGTCTGGAGGAATGGCAATATGGGTTGTGATTTGCCAGTAGCAAAAACAAATTATGCAGAAGACAAAAGAATATCTTTGTTTAAAAATTGTAAATTATTTTCTCACTGTAAATGTAATAAGTAACAGGAAAAGGTAATAGAGAACTTGTAAATAAACCAGGGTTTGCAGAAGAAAACAGAAGTCACCTTAAAATTCCATGATGGGATCCTCATTGTTCCCATGTAAAGAATATTCCCAGAAAATCCAAAGCCATTTGAATCCATATTGAAAGGGTTTGTAGGTTGTTCCCTCCTAACTAATGGAAGAAGAGAAATATTGTCTTAAAAACCATAGAAAAGGCAAAAAATCACAGCCACCTGCCACCCCAGTGCCCCCAAATCATGGCAACCATGGAGCCGCTCAGTGTCTTGATCTAGGTCTTCCTCTTGTTTATACCCATGTCCTCCAGCCTGGGAACCACAGCGCATCTGTGTGGTCAACAAACATGAAAACAGTCACATTCACCTTGCCCCTGGGGCACCTGCTGTTTTAGGGAAGGTCCCAAACCAGAGAATCAGCGGGAATCCGAGACGGAGCTCTCCACCAGGGATGCCTCAGGGCCTCTGAGGCTGGGATAGGCTAGGAGAGAAAGGAGGCAAGGTTCAGCAGGAGACAGCTAGGGACCGCCAGAAGAGGACTCTCTTTTTACAACAGATCCTAAACCGTGTCTGTAAGCAAATGTTGTCATGAAGAAGCCCAGCAATCTCAGGGTTGGCCCTGGGGCCCAGGACCCTGATATGAACTCCTGGCGGAAGCTGAGGTGGCTCCAGTCCAGGGCTGGGCACACAGAACTCCCTGGGCAGAAATCCCCTGCCCCCACCCTCTGACATGCCTTCTGTGGTTGTCTCCTTCTATGTCCTTAGACAGGCGGAGTGTTTTCCTAGGAGGGGACTTCAATGGTGTGGAAGTCAGCATTCGTTTTGATTTTTATTCATGGCGCACATGCTCGCTGGCTCCCCACTTTGGTGGGACTCATGGATAAAACCATCACAACCTGGTTTTATTCAGATTTTCTTAAATACTCACCCTAGGATATGTTTTTATTGAGCTTGAGAGAGAGAGAGAGAAACAGGGATCATTGCCTCTTGTACACACCCTGATTGGGGATTGAACCCACAACCTTTTTGGCATAAGGGACAATGCTTCAACCCACTGAGTCACCTGGCCAGGGCTTATCCATATTTGTGTGAGGCTCCTGGCGTACGGACAGAAGTCCTGAACTGCATCAGTGGTGGCAATCTGGCGGCGCTTATGCTCTCTCCAGAGGGCAGGGCTCAGCAGAAGAGACACCGAGGGGGAGGCTTTGTGCATCCCCCGCAGGGCTGACTGTCCTGCGCATTTTCCTCTGCCCCATCTGTGTGTGTCCCCACCCCCTCCATCTGTAGGCTCCCCATTCTTATCAGAAGCTGCTCCTCTTCTCCAGACCCTGTAATGCCTGTTACCATAGTACCCGGGAACCCTGCACCATTAAGACAATCTCTTTATTAGGAAGCCCGTTGACAAGATGAGGGCCTGTGTCTCGGGAGCCTCAGGGACCTGTCCTGGCTTGGTCACACCTCTGGACCTGGCCCCCAGTCACCTATGTCTCCTTCTCTAGCTATTTCTGTTCATTTTGGCTACTGGACAGTGACCTGATGCTGGTGGGGTGCAGCTCCCACTCCGTTCTTCCCCTGGTGGCATGCTTCCTGGCCTTTCGGGATGCCCTGCCTGGAAACAGAGGCGCTATACGGCGTTGGGCTTTTGGCCGTAAGACAACAATGTCCTGGCTGAACACGAACTCAAAGGACTTTCCCATTCCAGAGCAAACCTTTGCAGCCAGAGAAGTTCTTACGTGCTAACTGCCAACTTCCTTTCTGACTGCACCCCTTGGATTTGGCTTCTAATGATATTTCAACCCGGTTTAAAAGTAAAAGCCTTGGTAGAAGACCAGGTATCACACGGGAAATGTCATTGCTGCAGCTTCCATAGTCTCAGGGTCTCCTGATGACACAGATGCCTGGGGAAACAACAGGTCCTTTGTGGCATCTCCACGCTTTGATCAGGGGGTCTTGGCAGAGGACAGTCGTGGCCTGCCCATGCCCTGGATCCAGTCTAATATAACAGACACGTGCTCTCCTGTAAATAGAGCTCACAAGTGGCGAGGCCTTGGGGCTGTGCCCAGGTTGGTGGTGAAGCTCCTCTGTCCCTTGGCCACACCCTTCTCAGCTGCCAGGACCATGATCTGCCTCCTGCAGGCACTGGGGTATATTTAGAGCCTCTTCCCTTAGGCTGAGTGGGACCTGAAAATAGATTGCTTGGTCTGTGTGCAGTTGAGCTGTGGCCTCCAAATCTCCACTTGCATCCAGCCAGTAGCCAGCTCGGTGTGGGTCTGCTCAGTAGCATATGGTGACAGTGGCTTGGTCCTGGGGGCTGGGCTCTGCTTCAGCACTGTTCCCTCCATCTGGGGGATGTGCACAGGCCTTCCTGAGGTCTAGTGGTGACATCAGTCTCTTTGGCTGGGGTCCCTTGTGTCTGGAAGCAGTCTGCATGAGAGTGCCCCACATCTGTACTGCGGGCACCTCTCTGGAAGGGACCAGATACTTCCCTTTGGTCCTAGCCCTGTTCTCCCTCTCAGTGTGATCACAGTTGCTCTGTATCCTGAAAGTTCCCATGGGCCTGCACCTCGGGTCAGCCCTGGGTAGCTTGGGGGCTAAGGGGACTGGGGGACTCTAGAGGTAGGTGTGCACCTAGGGTGGGCCTGGCCTTGCTGCCCACCTGCCGCCCAGGAAGATACATGGGTCCAGGTATTCTCCAACCCCCAAGATTCTGATACTGGGGTCTAGGCAGGACCCAGGAACCTGTGCTCAACAAGCCCCCCCAGAGGAGGCAGATGCAGATATAAGGGGATTGGGCTGAGGGGATTGGGCTCTGCCATCTTTTGTCTTTGGGTGCTGCCATCTTTGAGGTTGTGGCAGTTAATTAGCATCTTCCCTCCTTATTGGTTGTGGGCGCCACCATCCTTGTGATGGTCAGTTAGCAAATTCCCTCTTTATTAGATAGGATAGCTAGTCCCCAATATTTTATTTCTGCCCTTAATATCCCCACTGCTATTTCTATCATCTCATATCTATGAGGTGAGTTTTAAGTGAAACTGTGTTTGCAGGACTGCATTTGCATTTACCTTGAAAGCAGTTCCAGTGGTGGGATATAGCGGATGCAGACATTGAACCCAGCAGCAAGCAATTAGGTACAGAGAAAAATAAAAGAGAATTCCACTACCCAGACAGGCTAGGTAGTCAGGAAGAGAACCAGGATAAGTCAAATCCAAAAAAATTTTCTCATTATTTTACCTTGGGGAGATGGTTTCTTTAATTTGTTGAATGTTGTTTTCTATCAATTGTCGGAAAGATTAAGATAGCACACTCCTTTGAATTCCTAACAACCACGGTTATGCCACAACAGCAAACAGCCATTGCTGCCCAGTCCTCTGGCACTGCCTCCTTGGCCTGGCTCAGCTCTTGATTCAGCCCCTGCATGGCCCTGGAAGTGGCATTCAGGGCTTTTACCTGCTACAAGCCAGCTGGTTCACTTCTACATTGAGGGAGCCTACCACTGCCGGCATGATAAAGTGGTTACAGCCATATATTCAGCAGGGCTCCCAGGGGCCATGAGAAGGTCTCTTTTGGTTCAGAGCCTGTGGTTCCTGGGGAATGAAGATGGTCATTCATCCTAAGGAGCAAGGCCCTGGAGCGGTCGGCAGGGACATGAGTAAACAGTTACCCCCAAATTAGGAACCAACTGGCTGGAAGCTGATGCCATGACTGCAGGGAAGGGTGAAGTGACCAGCACAGTGCATGTTGTAGCTGTTAGATATGGAAATATAGCAACCAGAGCACCTGGAAGTCAGGCATTCACCGCAGGAAGTGGTTCTCATTTCTGCAGATGGGACCTTCTCAGCGTCCTGTTGTAGGAAGGTTCTCTCCCCTAAATCTGCACATCAGGGACACGTGAGCTCTGATAACAATTCCGAAACCCTGACCACAACCACGGACCAATGGAATCAGCTCCAGGAATGGACAAAGGTCTCACCCTTGAAGCTTCCAGGGCGATTCAAATGTGCAGACAGGTTGGAGGACCAAATCTCAGGGTGCGCTTACTGGCAATGGAGCAACTAGCTCTGATAATAACATCCCTGGTGGCAAAACTGTCAGTGGGCACCTTGCAGACAGAACGTGTGTCTTTGGACAAATCTCAGGCCTCATGGAAATGGCTTTGTTTTTTATCCTTAGCTGAAGAGATGTTTGTTGATGAGAGAGAGAGTGAGAGAGAGAGAGAGAGAGAGAGAGAGAGAGAGAGAAAGAGAGAGAGAGAGAGGAAGGGAGAGAGATGTGAGTGAAAAACATTGATTGCAGTTGCCTCCCATATGTGTCCTTTCAGTGTGTGGGATAACATTCTAATCAACTGAGCCACCTGGCCAGGGCTGGCCCATTCTTCCTGCTGGCTGAGCAGCCGCACTCAGCCAGCCAGCACTCTTTCCGAATCATTTCTGTCCTTCCAGGGAGGGCCTCGGCCGCCCAGATGGATGTATTGTGCCAGTGAGAGCTGGTCAACACAGCACCTGTGCTTCCAAGAAAAGGTGCCCGTGAAAATGGCATGTGGCTATACAACGTGCAGGTTCCTAGGGACACTCACCCTCCATGAGTGGCCTGGGTGATCTCAGCACCATCCATGAACATTTATTCATTCATTCGTCATACATGTACAGGATTTCTAGTCTGTGTTAGACTCTATGTGATGGCTGTTGGGGCAGCAAAAATGACTTTGACTGTTGCCAGGTACCCATGGTTTGCTGTTCAGTAAGAGGGCTCTCAGGTGCATTCATGATGATAGTCCAAGGAAGGACATGTGGGGTGACTGGGGCCCAGTTATAGACTGTGGGCATCTCAGAGAAAGAGTGCTCCTATAGGGCCACCTGAGGCCCCTGAGAAAGGCCTTGGGGCCCTGGTGGGATGTGGACACAGAGCGGAGGAAGAGAGGTCACCCTGGGCAGAAGAGTGGATGAACACACCCATGAGAGGGATCCTGGGGTCACCACTGGGTAATTTGACCAGCACGTGAGGGGGAGACGAAGCCAGAAAGCATGGTTTTTAGTGGCACAGTTGACTGGCCTAATGGACACAGAATTGTGGTGAGACCATGGTCCCAGCAACTGCTGACGGCCCATCTTCTGGAGGGGAGACCTGAACATTTGCTGCCCTCCCACCTCCTGCCAATGCACCGAGATCGTCCCCTCTGCATCTCTGCCTGGTCCACTCGCCCTCAGATTCAATCCTACTCATCCTTTCACTCTGAGATAACTGTCATTTCCTCAAAGAAGTCTGCCCTGACCTTTCCATTTAAATTAGAATTCCTGCCATAGTCTCTCATCTCACCCAATTATTTTCCTTCTGGCACTTATGTCTGTGCCTGTGGGCTGCTGTGCATGCTCCCTGAGGCCAGGGCCTTGGTGTGGCTGGTCCCTTAGCCTGTCTCTAGGGACTGACATGCAAAAAGCTCTCCGTAAGTGTTGACTGAATGATAAATGAATGAATGAATGAATGAATGCCAGAAAAGAGGAAAAGTGATTTATAGACCCCCGGCACATATATATAATAGAAACACATTAATAACAGAAGGGACAGACACAGTGACCAAGAGCAAGTGGGCCCACTTCTGCTACGTACGTCCTGGTTGGGAGACATCACAACCTAAGTTGCATTTGGCTGAGTAGCCTCTTCCCTTCTCTGCCCTCATAGCCTATATCCTTGTCTGTAATATGAGATGCTACATCTGCCCTGCTTAAGTTTGGTGTTTGGGGAAACCCATCAAACCCTGAGTTCTGGTGCCAAGCCGAGCACCTCCCAGTGGAGACCAGGAGTCTGTATCAATGTTGTGAGATATTGCATCTAATGCCTGCTGGCCATTATCATATCGGTGATTCTGCTTTTCATTCACCTTTGCTGCAAAAATATTATTTTCTATCGCCTCGGATCCAAAGCAAGACAATGAATCCAGGAGCAGGACCAGTGTGAAGTTACAGTTACCAGCCCCACGTCAAACACACTGGCGAAGACGTAGGCAGACCTCTGTGCTCACTGGATGCGGCTGGCATCCACAGAAGCAGAGCGTCTTGTCTGAGAGGACTAAGTCTTCAGAGGACCCCACAGACATGAGCCCAGCATCCTTGTAAGTGAACATGCTCCTCCCGCCGGGTTGACACCGCGTGAGAATTCAAGAACAGCTGGAGACAGCGAGTGACTGACGCCAGGGGCTGCCTGGAAACCGCTTCTGGGAGGATCACATTGTTATGTCAACAATGGTCTGGGACAAGACACAGCGGTGCCATGCAGAAAGTGTGGATTAAAGGCCAATGCTGCAGTCAGACTTCCTGGCCTTCAGCAAAGATCTCGACTTGTTATGGGCTGTGAGGCCTGATGGAAGGTGTCAGGGGAGACCTGGGATAAGCACAGTGAACATTTCCTAACGAAAAATATTTATTGAACACCTACTAGCACTTCTAGCATGTACGTGGGAAAACAATTGATGTGGGGCACAGGCGGGACAAGGTCAATGGCATGAACAATGAACCAGAAGTTGGAGTGAACCAACAGTGCTCCCACTGTGAGCGAAGCATCCAGACCAGAAGGGACTGACAGAGAAAGGGAAGAGAGAACCAAGGAAGTAGGACTTCCTTACAGTCTAAGAGAAACAAAAACCAAAAACCAACCCCAAATTAAACACATGCACAACCATTATCCTGTCTGAGTCATGAAACCAAAACAAACCCAGGAGCCTCAGTGAGGCCTCAGTGTGGGTGCTTCCGCGGAGAGTGGGCTCACATCCAAAGTCATGAGCTGTAGAGGTGGAGCCGTGTGTCCGTGGGCCTGTCCCAGAGCACTTTTCTGAGATGCCAGGATGTGAGGTGTCTTCACGCCAGGCTGAGGAATCTGCTCTTCATTCTGTGGAAAATACACCTCACACTTCTTCAAAAGGAAGAAGACCGAGTGCACTACCATGTAACCATTGTGACACTGACCTTGGACGGGGCCAGTGAGAACACCATTTAAAGGATGGTTTGGAGTCTTGGAAGAGCACTTGCAGCACCGGTTCACCGAAAGGCCAAGTGTGCCAGACAGCATGCTTCCTCCTCTGCCGGGTGTGCGATGGAAAACATGGTTTGTGTGTCAGTAAGACACATGTTACTGAGACGTCTGTGGGGTCCTTGCTGTGTCCTTTTTGGCATTTGCATCCAGGAATTGGATAAACTATGGAAGGCAGCTTGGGGTCCTCAGAAGCCACGGATAGGGAGGCATAAGAAACAGACTGGGTGAAATCAGCTGTGTCCCGATGATGGGGAGGGAGTGTGGACCCAGATTTCATGGCACAGGAGTTGGCCTCCAAGCCCCTGCCCAGGAATGGCGTGCAGCTGTGGATAAGCAGACAGACCTGGGGCTGTCAGGTTCGCTTGATGGGAGTTAACTGTGGGGCTAATGCCCCAACACCGTCCCTATTCTGGCTCTTTCCTCTTCGTGTCCTTGCTCCTCCTAGCCCTGAAGTCTTGGTTTTCTCCCCTAGGGCTCTGGCTTGACCTCCCTCCCTGGATTGCTCTGTCCAAGGCCATGGGGGAGAAACCCTCAGACCCTTGTTCCAGTGTCAGGGCCCAGTGCACCCCTCGGGGCCTGACAGCTCCTCAAGGGCCCTGACCACACAGCACAAGGAGAAGAGTATTGCATTCAAGTCGGGGCATCCTGCTTCCTGGGGGGCAGCTCTGTGAATTAAAGGACAGCACAGAGAAAGGAGAGGTCACCAATGCACTCCCGTATGAAGAGATGAGCATGCCAGGGGGACATACACTGTAAGCATGAGGTTTGTGTCTGAATTTGCAGAAGATCCCACTGTAACAACACCCCAGCGTCTCTTGCGTGGCCCCAGGGAGGTGCCTGGAACCTGTGGACAGGAGCTGCAGGGGTAGAGGCAGATTTCAATAAAACTCTTTTTCATGGTGAGAACTGCCCAGAAATGGAGTGGAGAGGAGGGAGCCCTCGTTGGAGGTGTTCAGGTACAGGCTGAGCCATGGCTGGTCAGGAAAGCTGCACCCCAGACTGGACATTGAAGGGATACCTGAACTTGATTTGTAGGTCGGTTCCACCCAAGAGAGTGTCTGTATCCGTGAGGACTCGGGGTGCTTTGATGGGATGAAGGTGAGTGCCCCCTCCAGGGAAAGGCCAGCGAATGACCCTTGTGTGGAGCTAGCACGCCCGCCCTACCTTTGATGTGAGCGAGGCTCCCCGCTGCACTGGTCTCGCTTCCCCTGCGAGAGCCAGCACCTCGGGCAGCTCAAGAGAGCCCTCCCGACCCAGGGCTGCTCTAACCCGGCTCCCATCACTGCCCCTCCCACGCTGCTATCAGGTCTCAGAGCAAGTGCATCGGACACAGAGCAGCTGAACTGAGAAAAAGCATTTTAATAAAACCCATTGATTTTTGTGGGTGCAAGTCAAGGAAAAGGCACCTAAAGAGTCTTCCACCCCCTGCCACCTCCCCCTCTCTCCTGACCTATGTGGGGTGGTCACACATCGATCGCTTCCTGGATAATAGATCGTGCCACCAGGAGGACCCCTGGGGACCGCAGGGAGCTGGGAGCAAGCTGCAGCCCAGCCGAGTTAATCAAACCAGCAACAGGATCTCAGGCGCAGCGGCAGCGCGGAGGCATTATGCGTGATTACTGACAGGCACCAGCTGCCAGTCGTGGCTCCAGCGAGCTATGCGGCCGCCCCAGTTGAGAGGCGGATTCCTGGCTAATCCCCGCGGGCCGGCCCAGCCCGCAGAGCTGGGTGCAGGGTGGCGATGACCACTCTCGGGTGCCCAAGTTGAAGGGCACGGCCGTGCCTGGGGCTGGGAGCCGCAATCTTCAGAGACCTGGCGCGGACTATGAACTGAAGAGTAAACATGTACGGGAATTATCCTCACTTCATGAAGTTCCCCACCAGCTTTGGCGGTGAGTGTAACACCTTCTGGACTGTCCTGGGGAGATGGAGGGGACCCAGCAGACCGCTAATGGGATTAGTATTGAATCCTTTATGTGTACATGTATGTGCACTGTGCTTGCGTGTCAGTGTATATGTGCACGAGAGAGAGAGGAGAGACGGCTGTGGGTGACAGTGCTTTTGCACCTCCGAGTGAGAGCACGGGGGTGTGTGTGCGGGTCTGCACATGGGAGACCGGCTGGAAGCTGCGCATTGTTGCAGTGGCGTGTGCGTGAGTGTGTGCATGAGAGTGTGTGTGAGTGTGTGTGTGTGTGTGTGTGAAGTGGAGAGTTAAAGATGACCCAGCTTGCAGTGAGGAGAGGGGAGAGGGAGGGACCTCGTCTGCTAAGGGTCTCTGGGACACTTCAGAACAAGAGCTTGCTATATTAAAAAGTAGATTTTTAAAAGCAAACATAATGCTTTGATTTGCACAGTGCTGTCCCGATGGTGTTCTTGCCTTTTGTTTTGCTAATAGCCCTGGTCGCCCCCCTGCTGTCCCCAATTCCTGGCCAGGGTCACTGCCATCACTTCCCTGGGGTTGGGCTGGCTGGTGACCATCACCCAGCACACTCCCCAAGGCTCCGGGTTTCCTTGACAGGAACCCTGCTGGAGTGAATGGAGCAGACAGCTGACTGGCTGGCCTCTCCCCGTCAGCTGGTGGGGGCAGTGCCGTCCCCGGGCCCTAGAGCTCCTGTCCTGCCAGTGCTGCTGGCAAACAGGACAAAGCAAAAATTCTTGTCAAGTCTTGAGAAGGAAAAGCCCCTGCTCTCCTGACTTCTGTGCGGGCAGGTGGGCAGCTCGTCCGCATGGCACTGGGCAGGACGCTCGTGGACTGTGCTGGGAACGTGCAGGTTGCTGTGAGCCTTCCTGGCAGGTGTCAGGCCAGGGCTTCCTGTGCCTTCAGGGGGTACAGGTGGTGGTTCCCAGCCAAGCATGCTGTCAGGTCCCGGGGTACAAATGTGCATACAACACGGTCGTGGCCCCTTGGGTAGGGTGGGCTCATCACCCAGACACACGTAATGGTGTGGAGGTGGCCACCTGGGCACAGGGGGTGGGCTGTGGCAGTGATCCTGGAAGAGGCTGAGTTCGGGTTATTTGGGCCAGTCTGTGACAGCCAGTGAGCATGGCGGCCAAGGCTGGGGCCTGGACATCCGATCTCTAGTTCATAGCTGGGTCACTGGCCTGGGTGTGAAACGTCTTCTCAGCTCTCATCCTGGGCCCATCCACAGCCGAGCAGTCCTTTCTCTGGTGAGTTCAGGTGTCTGAAGAGCATGCCAACCCCTGAGACACCCAGGCCCCGCTGTGAGGCCCTGGCCTCCTGAAAGCCAAAGAGACCCATGGTGACAGTTTTGGGGTGAATAAAGGGTTGAAGGAAGAGGATTTGGGAGAGAGGGATGATGAGGCTGGGGAACAAAGGTCTGGTCCAGAATTTAGTAGGGCCACTTGATGGTGCCTCGGAGTGCCTGCTGGCAGGCAGGCTTAGAGTATCTTAGCCCTCACTATGCAGACATGTACATGCAGTGGCGAGGGCGGCAGGGATGAGGACAAGGTACGGTGCAGTTGAGTGGGAGAGCCTTCCAGAAAGCCCCTGCTTCACACTTAAATAGGATCCCTTCAATCTGATATAGTGACAAGAGAAAGAAGGAAGGAAGGAGGGAGGGAAGGAAGGAGGGAAGGAGAGAAGAAAGGAAGAAAGGAAGGAAGGAGGGAAGGAAGAAAGGAAGGGAGGATGGAAGGAGGGAAGGAGGGAGGGAAGGAGGAATGGGAGGGGGGAAAAGGGATGGAAGGAAGGAAGGATGGAAGGAGGGAGGGAATGAGGGAAAGAAGGAGGGAAGGGAGGATGGAAGGAGGGAAGGAAGGAGTGAAGGAGGGAAGGTAGGATGGAAGAAGGGAAGGAGGAAAGGAATGAGGGAAGGAAGGAGGGATGGGAGGATGGAAGGAGGGAAGAAGGGAGGGAAGGGAGAATGGAAGGAGGGAAGGAAGGAGGGAAGGAGGGAAGGAAGGGGTAAAGGAAGGGGGAAGGGAGGATGAAAGGAGGAAAGGAAGAGGGAAAGGAAGGCTGGAAAGATGGAAGAAAGGAAGGAGGGAAGGAAGGAGGGAAGGGAGGATGGAAGAAAGGAGAAAAGGAGGAAGGAAGGAGGGAAGGAAGGAGCGGAGGGAGGAGGGAGGGAAGGAGGGAAAAAAGGGAGGAGGGAAGAAAGGAATGATGGAAGGAGGGAGGGAAGGAAGGGAGGAGGGAAGAAAGGAAGGAGAAAGGAAAGAGGGAGGGAAGGAAGGAAAGAAGGAGAGAAGGAAGAAGAAAAGAGAATGGAAGGAGGGAGGGAGGGATGGAAGGAGGGGAGGAAGGGAGAAAGAAAGGAGGGAAGGGAGGATGAAGGAGAGAAGGAAGGAGGGAAGGAGGGATGGAAGGGGGAAGAAGGGATGGAAGGAAGGAAGGATGGAAGGTGGGAGGGAAGGAAGGATGGAAGGAGGAAGGAAAGGAAGGAGGGAGGGAAGCAGAGAAGAAAGGAAGGAGGGAAGGAAAGAGGGAAGGAAGGAAAGACGGAAGGAAGGAAGGAGGGAAGGAAGGATGAAAGGGAGGATAGAAGGAGGGAAGGAAGGAAAGAAGGAGGAATGGAAGGAAGGAGGGAGGGAAGAAGGGAAGGAAGGGGGAAGGAGGGAGGGATGGAAGGAAGGGAGGAAGAGGGAAGGAGGAAGGGAAGGAATGAGGAAAGAAAGGAGGGAAGGAATGAGGGAAGGAAGGAACTGAATTTGGTTCCTAGTTTTCACTGACTAGCTGTGTGAGCTTAAGCAAGACATTGAACCTCTCTAAGGCTCAGTGTCTTTATCTGTGAAATGGACCTTATGATCTCACCCTTAGGATATTGCTGTGAGAATTCCATATGCTAATGCCCGGAAAAGCAATTATTGCAGCACTGTTCCTATCAGGTATTTAATACAAGTTAATATGTTCATTCCTCCCATTTTACTTAAGTACTATCATGCAAATTAATTTTAAAAACCAAACATCTCTGTAGCAGGATGAACTAGGAATCTGGGGAAGCAGAGGAAGTACACGAAGACCCACCGACTTGGCTGGCTGGGACGGTTATCGTTGTGGGAACTCCGGTATTTGGCGCAATTCGGTTTGAGACAGAAGAAAGGCAGGGTGCAGGCAACCTTTGACTTGCTTGCAGAGCTGGAGGGAAAGGCTCGCCAGGTTGATTAATTGCCCCTCTGATGCCATTCTGCCGCCTCATGGCTGGGAGGGAGCAGTGGTTTTGTTTCATTTTGTCGCTATGTTGTGCTTACTCGGCCCAGGAAGAGGCTGCTGACAGGAGTCGAGGATGTGGTGCTGGAGTTCTGCCCCAGGGCCTGCAGGGAGGCAGCTGGCACATCCAGGGCCGGAGAGGTGGCACTGCAGCCGCCCACCTCTTGGTTCCAGGGCCGAAGTTGTGGGGCAGGAGGCGCTATTCGGTGTGTCCCTGCCCTCTGCACATCAGCAGGTGGAGCCTCCGGACACCTGGGATTTATGTAGGGATTTCTGGGAAGCAGATAAGCCTCAGAAAATGGTTTCTAGAATTTGTGTCCTGGACTGTGCTCACCAGCTGTCGGACCATCGCCCCTTCAGTGAAGTGACCTGGACATTCGGGTTGGCCAAAGGGAGGGGGCTGGCCGGGTGGCAGTGGCCCCACAAAGGCCCTCTGTCCCCACTCCAGCCTGCCCTGCGACGAGGTGAGAACCTTGTCTTCAATGCCAAGTCCTGGCTTGCAGGCTGCTCCAGACAAGATTGTTTGCCTCAGGTAACAGTTGTCACCTCTAAGAAGATGGCACACCAAGCCCATAATCCCACATCCAATTGTGCGGTAATCCTCGGGGCCGATAGGCAGGCTGGCAGGCAGGCTCTCATTTCTCCTCACCCCACTCCTGCAAGTGCCGGCTAGTCCGCTCACTTACTTCATGGCTCTCTGAGCCCGCCACTTCATGCTCTCTGCAGATTGAGGGCACAGGGGCATTGCCAGGCCTCAGAGCTGGCAGAAGGCAAGGCCGGGGAGTGGGAGCAGGCATTTGGCTGCAGAGTCTGCACTCCGCTGAGCTGCCTCTGGTGGCCTCTCTGGGCCTGGTCTTCCTCTGGAAGCTGCGGGCATGGCCCACCTGAGGGGTCAGGATCCGGCAGCCTCAGCACTGCCCTCTGGCTGCAGACTTAGGAAGGAAACACAGGATAGCATAGCAGGCCTTCAGGTCACGTGACATCTGGAGAATTAATTGGTGACTTCTGGGACCTCCTGATTTGCAAGAGTCCTGGCCCCAAGCATCTATAGAACCGTTGCTTTTCCACCCAGGAATGGACATAGCAGTGAGCTTGAGGAGATGTGTATGTGTGTATGTATGTGCATATGTACGTATATGTATGTGTGTGCATGTGTGTGCGTGTCAGATGTGTAGGTGGCTGATAGGGACCTACTGTGGGAGTCAGTGGTTGGGGCTCTTGTATGGAGGAAATCTAGGAGGAACATATTTAGTATAAACTGTTTTTTTGAAATATTTACAATCTTACCAAGAGGTAGAGAGTGGACCAGCAAGCGGGGGAGAAACTGCCGTAGCCCTCTGCCTCTTCCTGCCCCTGGCTGTGCAGCTGGGTGTCCATAGAGATCCCTGCCGCCAGCCAGGGGCCGGGACGCCGGGCCCCAGAGGAACCTGCTGGGTGAAAGCAGGATGCACGCGGCCCAGGGAGTATCACTGTTTTCTAGAATGCCTGGGCTGGGGGCCATCAGGAGTCTGACCCAGGTCTCGGCTCATGGCCTGCCCAAGAGCAAAAAAAATAGCCTGCATTTATTAGGCCCCATACAATGTGCCAAACCTTTTTCCAAGGGTGTCACATGCACCATCTTACGTTCTCAGGACCCTAGGAGGGGAGGTGCTATATTGTTATCACCCTCATGTTACTCAGGAATGTCCAGCCATGGGGAGCTTGAGTCACCTGTGCAAGGCCACTCCAATCTTGCTCTGCATTGCTCACAGCTCATTCAGGGATCATAATGCACCTTTTCTCTTTTGACCATGAATAAATACTTGCAGCAAATGAATAAAATGACGGGCAGGTGCTAATAAAACAACAGTCAGCTTCTTCCAGGGGGACCCACTCACTCTAATACCTGGAACTCGATTTTACTTTTGGGAGCAGGGGTTGGCAGATCTTTTCTCTAAAGAGCCGGAGAGCAAGTGGCTTAGTCTTTGCTGACTCCAGGGCCCATGTCTCAACGGCTCAGGTCTCTCGGTGTGAACGCCGGCTGTCGTCAATGCGTGAAGCGTGCTACTCCCCGCGGGCTGTGCTCTCTCCCGGCAGTTTGCCGGCCGCAGGGGAGCCTGCGGAGAACGTTAGGACGGTTTCTGATTGTTCGAAGAGATTCCCAATGCTAGCTTCCCCAGCTTTCCTGGCACTGATGTGTCTTCAAAGCCAGACGGAAGGAGCTTCGGGTCATCTGACCCTTCAGTTACATGATGACACTTGGGAAACAGGTGTAGCTTGCCCAAGACCTATAGCTTTTTGTGGTCTTCAAACTGGGTTCCCCAGGCCCAACCTGGTTTGGCTCAGTGGATAGAGTACTGACTGGCCTGTGGACTGAAGGGTCCAGGGTTTGATTCTGGTCAAGGGCACGTACCTCGGTTGCTCAACTCCCAGCCCTGGTTGGGGCAAGTGTGGGAGGCAACCAATCCATGTGTTTCTCTCACATCAATGTTTCTCTCTCTCAATCTCCCTGCTTCCCTTCCACTCTCTAAAAATCCATGGAAAAATATCCTTGGGTGAGGATGAATAAACTGGATCCTCCTGATTCCTCTGTGGGCCACCTGGGGTGGAGGAAGAGGAGAGGGGTCTCAGACAGCCCCCCCCTTTCAGCAAAATAACTCATTACCAATCACATAGGGTCTGGGTACAGGATTGGGATTCAATAAAAGAAAGTCTGGAAAGTTATAAATGTGTAATAAAATTAATTCCCCTTTTCCAGTTCAGAAAATTTGGAGACTGTGGTGCTAAATTCAGCTAGAATTTTGTTTGTAGATTTTCCTTAGAGGAGGTTGTCTGGTTCTGAAGTGTGGGGCTGCACTCTCAGAGGTGCTGACCAAGTGAAATGAGCAAGACAAGGGTTCCGCACAGTTCCTGAGAGTTATGTTTGAAGAACTCACCCCCTTCTCTCATGAGACCTGACAGGAAGAGAGCCGTGACCCCCACAGTCTACTGGAACCTGGCTCCCTTATCACAGGCTGTGACTGAGAGATGGCAAGGGAAACAGAGCGTCCAGGTTCAAGATCAATTCAGACTCCAGATGGGATTCCAGAACCCCACAGCTGAACCTAAAAATGGGAAGGCGTGTGATCTTGAATTCAAAAAGTACTTATGAGGAGTCAGAGGAGCAGCAGGGAAAGTGCCTAATAAGTATGTGGGGATACTTCTTCTGGGGCTGGTTGCTGGGGTTTTGTTTTTGTGACTCGGTATCTCCTTTGTCTCAAATTATTGGCCACTGTCATAGGGCAGCAGCTCTTGGAGGGGTTAGGGTTTCAGTTCCAGGAATGTGGGGAGCAGAGCAAAGGTTAGAGGTCACCAGCAGGGAAGAAGACCCTAGACTGTCTAGGAATGCCTGTCTATTAGCTGCTGGGCACACAGTGGGACCTGGAGCCCCAGGACCTGAGGCCTGTCCTCTGCCCGAAGGCCTGACATCTGCAGGACATCTGGAGACCAGTTATTTCTGGGAATGTTTCTCGGGCCTCAGTTAACGTAACGGATCCCGGAATGGAGGTCTTAACCCGAGAGCAGATGACGCTGTATGACTTACCCGATGGCGACACTGCAGTGGACAGACGTTGTTCACCGTGTTTTCAAATTTACTGATTGATTTTAGAGAGAAAAGAAGGGAAAGAGAGAGAGACATTTACTATTCCACTTATTTATGCATTAACGGGTTGATTCTTAAATGTGCTCTGATCAGGGATCAAACCGGCATCCTTGGCATATTGAGATGATGTTCTAACCCACTGAGCTGCCCGGCCGGGGCCGCTCACCATGTTTTGAGGCGACTGTTGTCTTTGGAGACAGCCTGTGCTCAGAGCCTGGCAAGCACACCTGACCACATGGCCAGGGAGACAGAGGGAGAAGGTCTCAGGTCCCAGAGCTGGTGTGGACACAAGTGCTATCCAGGAGTTTGAAGAGCAAGGGGTCACCCTCAGCAAATGCCTCCAACACTCACTGGCATTTGTCTAGGAGGCCTGACTGGCACACGGTGTACAGTATTCAGAAGTGGTTAAAGGAACAGGGCTGTGTCTTATTAGGGGCACTCCTGTGTCCTGAGCCTCTCGTGTATTAGGGACAATGTAACACCCCCCTGTCCCAGCAAGGCTCCCTACTTGGCTCTTGGGGGCAGACTGCATGAGTCACATGTAGGAACGCTGACCACTGTGCGGAGCTCCACTCAGAATCTAGATCCGGAATAACTCACCAGCTCTGGGAAGGATCACGTTATCATCCGAAGCTGTTTCCTCACTGAATGGGGATACTTCTTGACACCGACACTGCGTCAGGCTGAATCTTGAATGACATGACTGTGGTGTCTAGCAGGGTCCACTCACTGCAAAGTGCCCAGCACGAACCTGGCACATAGTAGGAGCTCAATAAATACATTTGGACTAAACCAGGGAATATGGAAACTAGGCACGGAATTGAGGGCTGAATGAGTGTAGGGTGGTGCTCCTGGTGAAGGAGCTAGGGCCTGGGGCCAGGATCCCTGCTGTGTCTTCTGTGGCTGCAAGCAAGTGGGCCACTTTTCTGGGATAGTTTTCTATAAAATGTGGTGGCTCTTGGAGTCCCCAGAGCCTGGCTTCATCCACAGCAACATGGCCTTATTCATTTATGACAGACTAGTACTTGGAACTGTGGTTAAATCACCATGGCACAAACTAGTTTGTATTTGCTCATTCGCCAAAAATAAATAAATAAATACCCCCCTGCAAAGGTTTGTGAAGCAAATGAGATTGTAGAAGTCTTGAGCCTATTTAAATTGCATCTGTTTTCAAGCAATTTAAAAAGCATAGCAGGAGTGTCATTAGCATATTAACGGGGTCTTAATTACAAAAGAGTCTTTTAAAGCAGATTTCATAAAATCCCCACTTAATAACCATTAGCTTGTGGTACTCGAAACACAACTTTTCACGTGTGTTACTTAGAAGTAATAAAATTATAATTTAAAAGTAATCTGCCAAGTTGTCAGGAATTTAGATGGATTTTTCTCTCAATTGATCCAAATGAGTGAGGTTTTGCTATAATTATATATAATGCTAGTAATAATGAGGCTGATTATCAATCTCCTGCTTTTCACTCCCTCCATCATCACAGAGTGTAGGGGTGGGAGTGGAGGAGGGAGAGGAAGGGCTGCCCGCCTTCCCAGCACTGGAAGCAGCAGCCCTGCCCCCACCTGAGCAGCCAGCAAGCCTGCCCTCCTTTGGGGAATTCAGACAGGCTGGGCGGCTAATGGGGGCTGCTTGCAGGAGGTCAGTCCATCTTGGCCCCACCTCTGGGTCCTCTCCGAGGAGAGGCCACAGGGGCTGAGCCAGGACAAGAGGGTCTCTTCTCTCAAGTTCCTTTATTTTTCTGTTGAGAGGCTGCTGATCCTATGAGGCGGCCTCCACTTCTCCCCACTCCTGGGATTCCTCTAGGAGCCGAGTGGGTGAAAAGGCAGAGGGTGTTCCTGGGAAAGTCCTTCCTGCCTAATCTCAGGTGGCTGTGCAGCTCAGATGTTTGTGTAAAAATGCTTTTGCAAATGCAGAGAGCAATTCAAATATAAAACAATGTATGTTGCAAGGAAGGCGCTGGCTCAGAGTGGCCCTCCTGCTCCCGAGGCAGAAGGGGATGGGGTTCTGAGGAAGGAACTAAAACTGAGGTGATTGCTAGGGCCCAGGTCAGGACCAGAAGGCTCCTAGTTAGAAAGTGCTGGGGTCAAAATCCTGAGAGGACACGGTGTACAGTATTCAGAAGTGGTTAAAGGAACAGGGAAGGGCGGGCAGAGGTCGGGCCAGGAGAGCCAGATGGAGGAGCTAGAGCCAGCCGGCACTTCCCAGGGGGGTAGGTATTGGGATGGTTGAATTCTGTGGATCCTTTAAATGGAATTCTCAACTTGCTGATTGAGAATTATAAGAGGGAAATAACGCCCCCCCATAACACACTTTCTAAATGAAAAATGCTTTATAGTTACTGTATATATGCCAAGAAAACTACAACTTAGAGTTTTGTTTGCATATTTTGGAGTGATTTGTTTCTTGTTCTAACTTTACTCAAGTTTCAGCTTATATGTCAAAAAAAAACAGAGGTATTTTAAGTCACATAACTACAGACAAACTGGAGCAACATTGCCTTAAAAGTGCCCCCCCACCTCCTCCACCCCCGCTTTTTATTAGGTTGTTCATATATCTGGAAGAAAACAAAATTTTGTGTAGGCTTTTTTCTAAAGAGTTCAGCATTCTTTGTGCAGCTTCAGATCCTTAGGAGCAATGTCTTTTACAGACACTTATAAAAGGGACTGAGTCTGAGCTGCCAGGGCTGCCTGGAGAGTCAGCCACAGCAGGTGGGACCAGGCAGCACACCTGCTGCTTTCCCAGGTTCAGACCTGTCTTGCCATTTGCCAGCCTCTCCTGAGAGCAAGCCTTTTACTCCCTCGGTCCTGGTGTTGCATTTGTTCAGAGCAAGCAGAGCCTAGCCTCACCTGTGCAGTGTGAAGTGTGTCAATATATGTGAAGTGTTTGGAATTGTGTCTGCTCCTGGTAACTTCACCAAATGTTATCTGCTGCTGTTGCTGCAACTCAGTGGAGGAGGTGACAGTACAGTGCCCTGGGGGGTCGGCCCTGCACACTTGCTAGCAGCCAGTCTGTGAGCTTCCTCAGGGCGGGAAGAACAGGCTGGTGAGGTAGGCTCTGTGGTCCTCAGGCTTATGCTCCACACGCCACACTGGGTGTGCGGCTGTGGCTGCGCCTGTGAGGGTGGCGAGGACAGGGCCTGTGTGTTCCCTGGCTCCCCCTATGGGTGGGTCCTGTTATCCATTATCAGTAACTCATTACAAGTTCCCCTCCTGAGCAGCTTGCTAATAGGACAGCAAACTCTCTGACCAGCACAATAGCAAAGAGGTGGAACGCCAGGCCATTTGCTCCAATCAGAAAGACCCATGGGTGACATTTTGCTTTGATTGGCTGAGGCTCAGGTTGCTAAGCAACTTTCTCACCTTGGTCAGACTTCTGTAGTTCTAAGTACCCAGCTTTTCTTTCTCAATGAGCCCCTTCAACACACACACCATTCCTCATTGTAAGGTTTCAGAGGTTTTGGTTCGGATAAACATCAGAGACAGATGTATTATGCCAGCACTTTCTGTTGATAAACTCTATATATATGGTTACATATCTTAATTAGCAAAAAGTAACCTCATTCATTGACGAGTCAACCAATAGTTTTTGAGCGTCTGCCACATCCCAGGCCCCATAGTGGTAGCTGTTAGCAGCAAGGGCTGAACTGAAAATTGTGTGGCAGCCAGTAGGGCATCAGATATTCAGAATGAGTTCAGCAGGGAGGATCTCTGGGCACCAGCCTGGGTTATGAGGGCCCCCTGGGATTCTGGGAGTGGGGTGGCTAGGATAATGGAGGCACAGTCTGGCCCAGAATGATGACTGTTTACTAACCCATTCAGAATATGCAACGTCATCAACACGGGCGTGCTGACCAGTGTGGAGTGTTTTCGATGGGCCTGGCTTGGGCTGAATCCTTTAGGTACATGACCTACGATGGTATACAGGCCACACAGCCCTGCCCCACAGCACTGACATGTAGTGAGTCACTATAGCTGCCACATGGGCCAGAGACTGAGTATTTCCACGTACCCTGGGGGAACCATGCACCCACAGGGTCCCAGCAGCTCTGGTTCCCGTGACACTTGGGAGCCTGCAGGTCTGCCAAGACCCAACTGATGGCAGGGCTCTGGGTCCAGGCCCAGACCATCTGGGACCACCACCCGCACTTGCTTCTTGCAGATGCCCGTACTGGCCTCGTGCTCCTGAAGCTGGGCTGGCAGTGTTCTTGCTGGGAGGGAGAAGGAGACTGGGGAAGGGGATAGGAGGGTCGAAGGGAAGCAAAGCTCCTGAGAGCACACCAGCCCTTTCTGAAGACAGGCTTGTCTTAAAGAACGCATCACTGGGTGAGGGGCAAGGGCTGTGTGGTGCAGAAAGGTGCACTCTGGGCACCCAGTGGTGGGCATGCAGGATGCAGAGGACTTGGGGCCCGGGCTGAAGGGCCGCAGAGCCTCACACACTGGCTGCGGGACCAGAGAGAAGCACAGAGAAAACTTTGACTTTGGGTTTGGGCCAGAAACCAGGTTCCTGGCCAACATGGTGCTTCCGGTACTGGCTGTGATTCTCGTGTGGATGAAGAGAAGGAGTGAGTGGGAGAGGCTGGTGAACATGTCATGGGCAGGTACGCAATCGTGTCCACTCCTGACAGTGGATGGAGTGTCCACTGGGACACTTTTGTCATCAAAGTCACTACTCTCTACCTTTTCTAAGAGCAAAGCTATTCGTTTCTAAGAGCGACTGGGTCACCGAGGATGAAGAACCACAGGCATCTGTGTAAGATGTCCTTGTCCTTTCAAATTTTAGTTTTAAAAAATGTGGTGATGAACGGTCCACAGACTCCGTAGAAATAAAGCCATATTTTTAAAGCTGCTGCAAAACTAACTGCATTTGCTGTTTCATTCTGCACTCCCCATGAGTAAAGACAGTTTATTATTATCCTATATAATAAAAGGGTAATATGCAAACTGACCCTAATAGCAGAATGACCAGGAAGGACTGGTCACTATGACATGCACTGACCACCAAGGGGAAGATGCTCAATGCAGGAGCTGCCCCCTGGTGGTCAGTGCGCTTCCACAGAGGGAGTGCCGCTCAGCCAGAAGCAGGCTCATGGCTGGCCAGTGCATTGGCAGTGGTGGCAGCACTAAGGACCCCTTGGGGGGACATCCCCTGAGGGCTCCCAGGCTACCAGAAGGATGTCTGACTGCCAGCTTAGGCTTGATCCCAGGTGGACATCCCCTGGGGGGTCCCAGATTGTGAGGGGATGAAGGCTGGGTTGAGGGATCCCCCACTCTTCTGCATGAATTTTGTGCATTGGGCCTCTAGTTTATAATAATAGAGACAGTGTACTTAACCTTTCAATTTCTCCCACATCTCATTTTATTCTTAAAACAACTTGTATATTGTCCAAAGTCCATATATATATATATATAAAATAAAAGCCCAGAGACCAAAACGGTGTAACAACCAGAAACTAGAATACCGTAGCTCCTTGCCCCGGCTGGCCTTACCCCCTAGGGAGCAGTTAGGGGAGATCAGGCAGGCAGGTGAGTGGTTAGAAGTGAACAGGCAGGCAGGAAAGTGGTTATGGGCGATCAGGGAGGCAGGCAGAGTGGTTAGGGCTGATCAGGCAGGCAGGTGAGTGTTAGGGGCAATCAGGCAGGCAGGTGAGCAGTTAGGAGCCAGCAGTCCCAGATTGCCAAAGGGATGTCTGATTGCTGGTTTAGGCCAGATAACCAGCAGTTGGATATCCCCCAAAAGGTCCTGGATTCGAGAGGGTGAAGGCCAGGCTGAGGGAGACCCCCCAAATTTTTGTGCACAAATTTTGTGTACCAGGCCAGACTCTAGTATGTATGTATGTGTGTGTATGTGTGTGTGTGCGTGCGCGCGTGTGTGTATGTGTGTGTGTGTGTGTGTGTGTGTGTGTATATATTTGTGCTGTCAGTGTTTCTTAAATATCATGCCTTTGCAGATTAATTTCATGATATTCTACATATTGAGTGTCTTTGTATGTTGAGTGTAACTTTCTTAGGTCAATTTACTGTTTACACTTAAAAAAAATTTAAATAGCTATTTTTCAGAAGATAATTAGATGTGAAAATCAAAGCCCAGTTACTTGCTATAAACTGGTAAATGCTAAAAATAAATATAAAATGATTAAAGTTTTTATAAGCCTGCCTTCACCCCTGCGCAGGCCTCCCATAGCATCCCCATCCACCAGTGGCGCAGGTTCTGCACCTGGGGACTCAGGTTGGTGAGCAGGGGGCACAGTCTCAATCCTGTCCATCCTGAGCTCTGGGTCTGATGTCACCCACAGGCATCCCCGGTATGCGGAGGGGATTGTTGTTGTCTCAGGTCCAGGGATATAGAGGAGATGGGCTGAGGTCTCTTGTGTGCATGGAGAGCCGTGGTGGGGGACAGTGGGACAGCAGAGTTTACAGCTCTCACCCATCAAGGTAGGTGAGTAGCCACTGGCCTCTTTCAATGTCAGCCCCCCAGAGTCCCAGGAAAGTCTAAAATGGTTCTTCCAGTCATTGCCATGTGAAAGGATGTTGCGCTTCTAGCTTGGGTTCCTGAGTACTGCCCTCCACCCCATCCATATGGACTTCAGCTTGAGATCACTTCTGTCCTGGTCAGTTTGTGCTGAGTGCTGTGAGGGCACTTTAGACTTTTTCTGAGCCTTTGGTAGCCCAGGCAGGAGAGCTGGGCTTCAGGCTGATAGTTTGAATCTGGGCTCTGCCACCTGCTACCCGGTCAGTGCCTGGTACTGTGCTGGAGGTGGACAAACAGAAATGGACACTTCTCCCTCCTCAATTTAATGGAAGAGACAGAAATAAACTGTTCCTTAGACAACAGAAAAAAAGCATCAAACCAGACAGACACATCAGGGGGACTTTTGCGGGGAGGCGACGCTTGCATTAGACTTTGAAGGGTGATTAAGAACTCACTAGGCAGCAAAAGAGGGCACCCTGGAACTGGGAGTGGCATGGGAGTGAGACAGGCTTGTTTTCTCGCCCAGGGAA
This sequence comes from Lasiurus borealis, assembly GCA_004026805.1. NCBI lineage: Eukaryota > Metazoa > Chordata > Mammalia > Chiroptera > Vespertilionidae > Lasiurus > Lasiurus borealis. Next base: position 4,645 of record PVJN01007423.1, on the reverse strand, counting down.
GGCTGAAATGACCCTCACAGGATAAATGCATTACGTGTGGAGACTACCAGATGCTGTTCAGGCCACACAGTATGTGTCTGACCTGTTTGTTTGAAGCCTCGTGCCCCTCTGAGCACCCACAGCCTGGGGGTCCTCCCCAGCTGTGGGACATGGAACATGGTGATAGGGATTTACCTGCTTATGAGACAATTGTCCCTAACAGACCAAAACTTTCCAGATAGAAAAACTACAACAAGCATGTGACCGCATGCAGCCCACAACAAATATTTTTGTGGCCCAGCCAATATAATGGCATATAAGAAATATTTTAGTAAACATTTCATAACTTAATTTTTACAAATTCCTGTTATACATAACTAGAGGTCCAGTGCATGAATTCATGCACCGTGGGGTCTAGCCAGCCCGCCAGGGGGAGGGGCCACAGGAAGGCCTGTCTCAGTCGGGATAGGCCAGACCCCAGCAGCAGGCTAACCTTCCTGTCAGAGCATCTTCCCCTTGGTGGTCAGTGCACATCATAGCAAGCAGTTAATTGGCCTTAGCATATCATTAGCATATTACACTTTGATTGCTTGAATAGATAACCAGATACTTAGCACTTTAGGCTTTTACTATATAAGATCATTAATAACGAACTACAACATTCACTAATATGCTGTGCTCAGCACGGCCGTGGATGAATCTGAGGTGGGGGGAGGGGGGTGATGAAGGATTAGAAAAGACAGACAAGAGAACAAGAGAATAAAATTGGGGCTAGGTGGGACATTGCTTTTCTGATGGAGAAACAGCTCCACATCCTGCAAGCCGTCTTTATTTTATAGCCAGAATCCACAAGGCAAAGTAAGGGCGTGGTCAAGATGCTTACAATGTTTTCACAGGTTTTGAATCTACTCAATTACATGCACCTGATCAAGCTTTGTTTCCTTGCTGCACCTCCGGCAGCCTATATATGTATAAAATAAAAGCCCAGCGTCCAAAACGGTGTAACAATCAGAAACTAGAATACCATAGCTCCTTGCCCCGGCTGGCCTTAGCCCCTAGGGAGCAGTTAGAGGTGATCAGGCAGGCAGGTGAGTGGTTAGGAGCAAACAGGCAGGCAGGAAAGTGGTTATGGACGATCAGGGAGGCAGGCAGAGTGGTTAGGGGTGATCAGGCAAAGCTTGCTGCACCTCTGGCAGCCACCTGGGACCACAGGTTTGGACCATATGGTCAAGCTTACAGCCATAGCCTTAGGCTATAATTGTGCTGGGGAGGCTTTGTCCTCCAAGATGGGACTTGCATGTGGCTTTACACAAGAAGACTGTGCTCTTTCATTAGTCTGAGGCTTGAACCTGTTCAAACTCTGGAGCTGCTCTGCACAGCTAATGAATGATTACTATAATAACATTGCATTCATTTCCCTTACATGCCTTACATGCAGGCATACCATTTCTCTCCACTAATACTAGCAGTGAATAGTTTAGCAGCCGATGGCCATGTCATTAATTTTGTACTGACTTGTTTGGTGTGCCCAACAGGAAATATTTTGCTTTCAGAGGATAAGAAAACTACCTTTATTTGAGTTATGCTCATTTATTTCTGCAATTATTCAGTGTCTGGTAAGTTAATGTTCAAGAAAAAAATATTAATTTTTATTAAAATGTTCTATTATTTTATGTTAATGATAATTCATTTATTTCAGCCCTTTGTATTCAGCATGTCTCTATCGAAATAAACTTGCATTTTATGAAATTGAAGCTTTTTTTTTGTGTGTGTGTCCCACATAATCTTAAACCTTGTTTATTTGGCCTGTGCTAGCCTTTGAGTTTGACATGGGTGGACTAGAGGATCAGAACTTTCTCAGGTGTGGGAGTGAGCATTCTCTTCATAGCGATTCCTTAACTAAGGGAGCTGAGTTTAAAGAGTTCCACAGTGGAAACGCTAACTCGAGAAGATGCCTGCACCGTGCTCATTGAGGCATTACTCCCAGCAGCCTGTGTGTCCATTGGTGGATGGATGGATAAAGATGTGGTACAGACACACAGTGAAATATTACTTGGCCATAAAATGTGGGGGGTCCTGCCATTTGTGAGGGTATTATACTAAGTGAAATAAGTCAGAGAAAGACAAATACCACATGATCTCATTATCTGTGGAATCTAACACAAAACAAAACAAAACAAAACAAAAACTGAACTCAGAGACCGAGAACAGGTTGGTGGTTGCCAGAGGTGGGTTGGGGAAGGATTATGTTCTTTTGGGCTCTGACTCCCCAGCACCTGGCACCTTAATGAAAGTTCATTACTACCAGAATGAGATCATGAAGGTCGCCCAACTCATGTTCTCAAGTGACATGACTGTGAGGCAGGGAGTGCCAGAGCCACCGGCCCCTGCTCTTTCCACCCCTCCCGGGGTGGATATGGACTCCTCTTCCCTGGCTGGCTGGCCCAGGCCACAGCTGCCCAGACCTGGGGACTTGTGGACGTGCCCGAGGCCTGGCTGATCTGATGCAGTTGAAGGTGGAATGCAGGCGGGGACAGAAAAACAGCAGTACAATGTCTCTCCCTCTGTTCTTCGCTTGCCTGTATTCTACCAGCTTGTGTGGCTGCTAGCATGTTGGTCCAGGTGTCAGGTGTGGCGGGAAGGGAGAGAAGGGCACAGGAAACAAACCTGGGGGGCTGCTCCACAGCACTCTGTGTGCTCCCAGCCTCCTCACCTGTGCTCTCCTCCCACAGGCTCCCCCAGCCACTCTGGCTCCACGTCCATGAGCCCATCGGCAGCCTTGTCCACAGGGAAGCCCATGGACAGCCACCCCAGCTACACGGACATCCCTGTGAGTGCTCCACGGACTCTGAGTGCGGTGGGAACCCCGCTCAATGCACTGGGTTCTCCGTATCGGGTCATCACGTCTGCCATGGGGCCGCCCTCAGGAGCCCTGGCAGCCCCTCCAGGAATCAACCTGATTGCCCCACCCAGCTCTCAGGTAAGTGAGCTCCCAACCACTTCCCACAGGTGCTCCTGGAGCAGAGCCAGCAGGTGCCTACTATGTGCGGGCGAAGGGCCTGGGTTGTCTGTAGACTTCCCTCCTGCAGCCCCAGAGGGCAGAGGACACTGTGTGCCCGGGAGTCTGGTTCATGCTTCTCTGGAGAGGGGCTGTATGCTGTGTGTGTGTGTGTGTGTGTGTGTGTGTGGTGGACTCCACCTTGCTGTTATGAGGCCCCCAAAGGGTAGCCCAATGCCTTCTACTTCCTTCTAGCAATGTCACACTGAGAAGGCAGCTTGTAGTGGTTGACTCTTGTGTAATGATGATATATAACAACCAGTCCACAATGTGTCATGTGTTGAAAATCACACATTTTTTTTTCTTACTCTCAAGTTTCTGTATCAGCCAGAATGGCTCTGCTCAGGTGGTGGGTGAGCCAGGCTAGGCTGAGGCTGGGTCCATGTCTGCCCCTCGGGTCCCAGACTAAAGGCACAGTAGCTACCTGGGACACCTCTCCTTGTGGCTCCTCAAGGAGTGGCAATGTCCAGACAGAATCAGGAGAGCACAGGGAGGTCTCTGCTCACACCAGCTTCACGAAGACCCACTGCCTCTGAAGCTCCCGCGGCTGCCTCGGGGGTGGACTGTGCTATTTCAGGGGGAGATTCTACAAAGAAGCAGTGTGAAGAATGTGAAGACTTAGAAGCGAATCAGTGCCCCTGAGGGTCTCGGGGGCTGTGCCCATCATACAGGCAAGGCCCTGTTGTATGTGTTGTCAGTGGTGTGGTGTGGAATTGAAGGGATGGTAGAAAAGGCCCTGTGGCCTCCCTGTCACGGGGTCCAGGAGGATGTGGGAGCCTCAGAGGAGTGTGGACCAGACGGCGGTGGGATGGACTGTATCGATGCTATGCTCTCCCCATAACCACAGAGCTGGTCACACCCTTCTTCAGAATGGGAGACCTTTGAGAGGTTTGTTGATTTATGTTCTTTCATGTCAATGATTCCAGGGAAATAGGCAAAGCCAGCAGGTTAGAGACAGAAAAGTATGTGGAGGTTCTGGGACAAAGCAGACTTTGCAAAGGGAGCTCATTCCTCGCAGTGCCTCCGTCTGCAGCTCCGTGGCCCTGTCCCAGGTCCTGGGGGTACGCTCCGAATAATGCGACCAAGGTCTTCCCTACATGGCAGCTGCAGTGAGTGCAGGATGTAGCCTCAGCCAGCAACCGTGATCGCCATGAAGAAATGGACAGGCGAGGTGATGGACGGAGACGGGCTGTGGGTGGGGAGAGGCCACACCATCCCCCGACGCTGCTGTATCGCCACACTCTGGGCCACGGCGCCAAAGTTGGCCCACAGGTCTGCGTCAGGGCTTAGTGCACATGCGCTGCTGCTCTGGGACCGAATGTCTGTACAGAGGGATTGGGGTTGAAAGGTCAGCTGAAGGCTTGCTCCTGGCCAACTGGGTTGTGTGCAGAAGCCAAGGCCACGCTTGGCTCTGGGAGCTCCGTTCAGCTTGCCAGGCGCTGCGGAGCCTGCGGCCCCAGGCACCAGCATGTGGGCTGGGGCTCCGGAACCACAGCCGGACACTTGGCCCAGTTAGTTAGAGGACACAGGACAGCAAGTGCCCTTGGTGTTGACGACTCTGAACCATCAGGCAGCTGTCCCTGAGCATCCTGGGCTAACGGACTGAGA
>PVJN01007422.1:0-70623 GCA_004026805.1 Lasiurus borealis | reverse complement strand
AAAACACCAAAAAAGCTCATTAAGTGAGCTGAAGGCTAAGTAGAAAACACAATTAACTTGTGTATGGCTATTGAGAGAAAACACATGACCCTCGATAGAAAATAGACTCTAAAAATAAAAAGCCAATGGAAAAAAAGATATAAACCTGTTTCTCTTTACAGAAGACATGACCATGTAAAAATCTCAAGGAATATACAATAGAATTCATAGAATTAAAAAGTCAGTTCAGCAAGATTTCAGAATATAAGATCAACACTTGTAAAAGAATTGCATTTATAAATACCAATTACAAACATGTGAAATCCAAAATGAAAAAAGCAGTACCTACTCACAACTGCAACGCTTCAAATGAAATTAAATACTTAGACATACAACTAATAATACATGTACCGGAATAGTATACTGAAAACTATACAATTCTGTACAAAGAAATCAAAGATGACCTCTGTAAATGAAGAGATATACCTTGTTGATGGAACTGAAGACAAAATAAAAAAGATGCCAATTCTCCCCAATTTGATCTATATGTTTTAATGCAATTCCTATCAAAATTCCAGCAATATTTTTTAGAGATAGACACTTGTTAAAATTACTTATATAGAAAGACAAGAATTCTAGAAGAGCTATAAAAATCTTGACAAAACCCGAAACCAGTTTGGCTCAGTGGACAGAGCATCGGCCTGCGGACTGAGAGGTCCTAGGTTCAATTCCAGTCAAGGGCATATACCTTGGTTATGGGCACATCTCCAGTTTGGGGCCTGCAGGAGGCAGCTGATCGATATCTCTCTCTCATCGATGTTTCTAGCTCTCTGTCCTTCTCCCTTCCTCTCTGTAAAAAATCAATAAAATATATTAAAATAAATCTTGACAAGAATAAATTTAGCCCTGGTCAGTTTACTCAGTGGTTAGAGAGTCAGCCTGTGGACCCAAAGTTCTCAGGTTCAATTCCAGGTCAAAGGCATATATCTCATTTGCAGGTTTCAATCCTAGGCCTGGTCAGTGCACATACGGAAATCAACCAACTGATGTGTCTCTCTCACATCCATATTTCTCTCTTTCTCTCTCTCCCTCCTTTCCATGCTCTCTAAAAATCAATAGAAAAAATATTCTCAGGTGCGGATAAAAAAAAATACATTTGGAGAAATCATTCTACCTGGTATTCATCCCTAATATTTGGCTGTAGTAATGAAGACAGTGTAGTACTGATGTTGAAAAGGTTCAACTGATGATTTTTTACTGTGAAGATGCAAAAGCAATAAGCATTCAATAGGAACTATATTTCAAACTGTGAATTTCTATCTTTTCCCAGGCTAGCAATATCAATACAATACTCTCTCGTGATGCTGGGCAGAGGTGTCAAACCACGGCTCCTAATCAGTCATGTGATCACATAGCTAAATAAATAATACTCTACAGTATACTGTGTTGCCAGCAAATTTTGGATATTGTATTCTGAGCAAATTTATGATGTTCAGTGCATTAGGTGTGTTAAATGTATTTTCACCTTACAATGTTTTCAATTTATGAGATGTTTATCAGAATATAACACCATCATAATTCAAAGAGCACCTGTACATATCAATTGAACAGAATAGAGAATCCAGAAATAAACCCATCCAAGTACAGCAACTGATATTTGACAAAGATGCAAAAGGAATTCAATGGAGGAAAAAGAGCCTGTTCAATGAATGGTGCTGAAGCAATTGGATATCCTTACATTAAAATAATGAACATTACCCTAGCCAGGTGGCTCAACTGGTTGGAGAGATTTCCTGTTTACCAAACAGTTGCTGGTTCAATTCTGGTCAGGACACATATCCAAGTTGCGGATTCTATTCCCAGTCAGGGCACAAATGGGATGTTAAACTACCATGCGAGGTTACACTACAAACCTATAAAAATGGCTAACTAAAAAAGTGACAACAACAAATACTGGTGAACATGTGAAGAAACTGAATCACTCATATATTTTTCTGGTGGAAATGTAAAATGGTACAGATAAACATGCAATTACCATATGACCCTGCAATTATACACTTGGCCACTTATCCCAGAGAAATAAGAACTTATGTTTACACAAAATTCTGTAAACAAATGTTCATGGCAGCTTTATTTCTAACAGACAAAACTGGAAACAACCCAGACGTGATTCAATGGGTAAATATTTAAACAAACTGGTATATCCATACCAGGGAATACCACCAGGCAATAATAAGGAAAAAATTAGTGATGCAAGAAACAGCATGGATGAATTTCCAATTAACTATGCTGAGTGAAAATTGCCAATGAAAAGAGTCTACATGCTGTACAGTTCAAAAGCAAAAAAATAAGAAACCAAGATGGTGGCATAAGTGAACACCTAAACTGCTGCCTCACACAACTATTTCAAAACTACAACTAAAAGACAAAATGGGCATCATCAAGAACCACAGGAAAGCTGTCTAAGTGGAAATTCTACAACTAGAAGGAAAGAGAGAGGCTCACGGAGACTCAGAAGATCTGAAAAAAGCTGAGGTATGGAGACACACACATGGAGAGGACAGGCAATGGAGTGCCTGGCTGGTTTCTTCTAGCAGGAAGGAGACTGAAACTCCAGACTGCACTGAACCCCAGTTCTGACTGTACTGAACCCCAGTTCTGGGCAAGACTCATATGGGGGGAGTCTGGACTGTCCTGAAAATGGAGAGTGCACAGAAACTTAGGGGAGCCGTGAAAAGGCAGAGGTCTGGAGGTGCAGGAGCACAAGGATACACACAGAAGGCTGACTGCTGATTGTGCCACTGGCGTTCTCTAGCGGGAGGGAGACAGTACCTTGCAGCTATGCTGAAATCCACTTCTGACTACACTGAACCTCAGTTTCAGGCAACACCCTGAGGATCCAGACTTATACAGGTACCCGGAGTGCACGGAAACTCAGGGAAGCCGGAAAGGCAGAGATCTGGAGGCGCACACGAAAGGCAGAGGTCTGGAGGCGCGTGAACGCGAGTACGTGCAGAGAGGTCTTCAGTGATTACCAAGGGACACTGAGACCCAGGAGCCGCATAGGCCTGAGCTGATGGGAAGCCAAGGCTGTCTCTACTCAGCCTGGAGACTCTGCCCCATACAAGCTGAACAGAGAGGCTTTTGCAATTTTGTAAGTCTTGTATCATAAGGCTGAATCCAGCACAGAAGTTCTCCCAGTGTAGACACAGCTGATCCTCACACTCAATTGGCTTGGAGGTCAATTCCCTCCAGTGATACCAACAACAATCAAGACTAACTACAATGAGGCTGTACACAAAGGGGTGCACCAAGAGTGTCCACCTCAGGTAACTGGGGAGGTGGAGCTACTAGGCCACATAGCACACCTAGCACACAAAGCTACTCTACCAACTCAGGGAAGCAGTGAAAATGCGGAGACAAAGGAACAGATCATAAGCAAAAGAAATGGAGGAATACAAATGACTGGATATAGAGTTCAAAACCATGGTTATAAGGTTTTTCAAGAATTTCCTAGAAAAGATGGATAAATTTAGCTAGACGCAATAGGAGATGAAAAAGGATGAACTAGAAATTACACATACACTGACTGAAATAAAAAAAAAAAATATTAACAGCAGACTAGAGGAACTCAAGAATCAAGTCAAAGATTTGAAATATGAAGAAGCAGAAAACACTCCACTGGAAAAGAAAAAAGAATCCAAAAATGTGAAGATAGTGTAAGGAGCCTCTGAAACAACTTCAAGCATACCAACATAAGAATTATGGGGGTGCTGGAAGAAGAGAGAAAGCAAGATACTGAAAACCTATTTGAAGAAATAACGACTGGAAACTTCCCCCACCTGGTGAAAGAAATCAACTTACAAGTCCAGGAAGTGCACAGATCCCCAAAGAAAAAGAATCCAAAGAGGACCACACAAGGACACATCATAATTAAAATGACAAGAGCAAAAGACAAAGAGAGAATATTAAAAGCAGCAAGAGAAAAGAGTTAGTTACCTACAAAGGAGCACCCATACGACTGTCAGCTGATTTCTCAACAGAAACTATGCAGGCCAGAAGTGAGTGGCAATAAATATTCAAAGTGATGAATAGCAAAAACCTACAACCAATATTACTCTACCCAGCAAAACTATCATTCACAATTGAAAAGCAGATAAAGAGCTTCACAGATAAGAAAAAACTAAAGGAGTTTATCACTGCCAAACCAGTATTATATGAAATGCTGAAAGGTACTCTTTAAGAAAAGGAAAAAGAAGAAAAAGGTAAAGATAAAAATTATGAACAACAAATATGTATTTATCAACAAGAGTATCTAAAAATCAAGTGAATAAAAAATCCGATGAATAGAATAAACTGGTGAATATAACAGAATCAGGGCATAGAAAGAGACTGATAATTCTCATGGGGGAAGGGGTGAGGGAGGTGCAGGAAGAGATGAGACTGGACCAAAATCATACAACTATGGATGAGAACAGTGCGGGGGGAGGTAAGGGCATAGGGAGGGGTGGGATCTGGGTGGAGGGGAGCTATGGGAGGAAAAAGGAGGAACAAATGTAATATGAACAATAAAGATTTATTTATTTTTAAAAAGGGAAAAAAATATAGAGCTGGAGAACAGATTAGTGATTGCCAGGAATTAGGGATTAGGGGGAAGGTAGGAAGGAGATGAGGTGTGGTTATAAAATGGCAACAGGGGGGATCTTTCTGGTGATGGAACTGGTCTGTTCTGTAGGTTGACTGTGATGGATACATGGACCAACATACGTGTTAAAATTATATAGAATTATAGACATACACATACACATACCTTATGTCCACAAAATTAAGATTAACATCAATAACACATGTTAAAAAAACAACTGTGACAACAACAAAAAGTCAGAAACCTGTACTACATTTTTTATTATTTACAAAAGGGGATTGACAAAGATTTTGAGATATAGGTCACAAGAATGTCAAGGACCTATAACATAGTAATAACTGGACTTACTCAAGGAGAAAATTAGGGAATTTTCTAGAAAACCAAAGCTAATCTCTTAAAATGTTAAAAATTTAATTCTAATCATTTTTAATACTCATCTTTCTAAAATGTGTTTAAAATGCCCCTACATTTGCAAGTGAAAGATAGAGAACATAATTTAACTTTTACTTAAAGAAAATGTGATATAATTATGACCATCTATTGTTATACTGTGCTATAATACAATGATCCCCTTGAGGGAACCTTTAGTATGGAAGCCATTTGCCCTTACACTAAAAGGCCAAAGCCTGCACTCCACTTGCTGATGCGGTTTACTCTTTCTCTGTTAGCCTCGCAACTAGCACCTAAAGTAACAGCATGTTAAAGCCTAGAGAGACCTTTGGGCTCAACTAGTCCAACCCTTTATATTTTCTAGTGATAAAACAGAGGTCCTGAGAGAAGGCACCTTTTACTCAATATCGCATAACAGACTGGATGGTAAAGTCAGGATTATTACCTTGGCCTTGGTGTGGTTCTCAATATGCTTGCCCCTAAGCAGATCTCCCTTTTTCATTTTCTGCTTTAAACTACTATGATAAGGGGGAAAATAAGGTTGTCAGAAATATGTAATAAATAAGGCTTTTGATTTAAGTCAGTTGGTCCTCATATAAAGTAAATCTTTGTGAAAGCTATTCTGCCATAGCCCCTTTCACATAATTTCAAGTTTATGGCCATGATCCAAAGGTTAAGGATACCACTGTCTGGCTGGGGCTAAATGAGGTATTGTTATTCCTGTTTACCCATGTTTGTAGCACTAGCTATAGAGAAGTGAATTTTCTGTATATCCCTCCACTGGATACTCTCAGGGCTCTTCCTGCTTAGTTTGATATTAATAACCAATTACCTTTTCCAAGTAAATGAAGATATTTAGAACATTATCCTAATTAACCTGTTATTCCACATTATCCCAATTAACCTCTTGTTCCACGCTCTAACGGGCAGTGAGAGAAACATATAGCAGAGTTCTACGTCTCTGGTGAAAACAAACTTTCTACCACCAATCTTTTACTTTATCACTTTAAGAAGTCACAAAAATAAAACTGAAGAAATCAGAAATTGAAAAAGAGATCATTTTCTCTGCACTCAAAATGTGTCAGTTCAGTCATCAGAAACTATAAACCCAACTTGTCATAGAGTAGAGAGAAATCAAAGGCCCTAAAATATCAAAAATTATCTCTCATTATGACTTTCACTATATTCTAGTCAAGTAGTATTCATGGATACACTAGAAAGTTATCAAATATTTATTCCTGGTTTTACCAAAGCATATGACTTTTCAGTTGAGATCACCTTTGGTTTTAAATCTGTCTACCATGGCTCTAAACAACATCAGAGAGAAGTATACCTTTTCATTTAAAATGCCATTTTGCTTTATATAAATTACAATCTATATCTGGCATTTAAAGGCTGTCTTTTTTTTTGCAGAAAATCATAGAAAAATACCCATGTTTATGGGAGAAAATGATAGTTATCTGAAAGATATTAACATAGATTAAAAAATAAACAAGTTCCTAAAGTTTTCAGCATGACAGAGCATATTCTAAAGAATCTGTAGTGTCTTGAATTTTAAGCTTTAATTACTATAGAAATGTCAGCAGTGTGATGTTTTAAACAACTCAACTCTATAACTATTTAAGTGATTGCACTATGTGATTGCTATCTTTCAGCCTATCAACTGTCATTTGAAAAAATAAACTTTTTCAAATGTTTTAAAACAATGTGTTCCCTCCTGATTTACAATATGTCCCCAAATGTTATGACCATTCAATTTAATTTTTTAAATTCAAAATTGTAATTTCCCATTATGCTACACTAAATATTATCTAAGAAGAGTGGTGTTTATTTTCCATTTTGCTACTTTGAATATTATCTAAAAAGAATTAGAAAAACACTAAACTACAATTAAAAAATCATGGGTTTTAATCTTAAGCTCCGCTAGCTTGTGTGTGGCCTTGACATTTATCAAATGATGTGACATTCAGCACATTAATCTTTTTTAGTTCTATTGAGGATTCTGTACAAAAAAATCCAGCTAATACTATCTGCCCTATCCTAGCACAGGATAGTTGTAAGAATCAAATAAAATAATAAATGTAGAAGAGCTTGGTGAATAACAAGTCATTAATGTACAATATTATTATTATTATTAATCTCTAAACAGAAAAAAAACTCAGAGTTATATTTTCATATTTTACTAGAAGCCCAATGCACAACATTCTGAAAGGATAGGGTCCCTAGGCCTGGCCGGCAATCAGGGCCTATGAGGGCCTTCCTACATAACATATCGCCCCCTGGTGGTCAGCACACATCATAGCAAGAGATCAAATGCCAGTTGAACTCCAGAGGGGACACTGCATATTAGCCTTTTATATATATATAGATAGATAGATTTCACTTTATTTTATTTTTCCATTACTATTTATCTGCTCTATGTCCTCTTCCACCTCCACCCACCCTCCTATCACCCCCCACAATCACCACACTGTTATCCATGTCCATGAGTTCTCTTTTTTTTTTCTTCTTTTTTTGCTCAAGACCCCCACAATTCACCAGGGCTATCTGCCTACTCTTTACCTAGGAGTCTGTCTCTATTTTGCTTAGTAGTTCAGCTTGTTCATTAAATTTAACACATGACTGAAATCATATGGTACTTGTCTTTCTCTGACTGGCTTATTTCATTCAGTATTTGTTTTCCAGATCTGGAAGTTACATTTAAAAAAAAAACAAAACAGCATATCTAGTAGATATGTAGCAAACAATTCTATATAAACTAGAGGCCCGTTGCACGAAGATTCATGCAATAGGCCTTCCTAACCTTGGCTTCCAGCACCAGTTTTCCTCAGGCACCCGGGACCCAGGCCTTTGTTCTGGCCAGAGTCTGCCTTCTTCTCTTTGCTGCAAACTCAGGCTGGAGTCTGCCATCTTTGTCTTCCCTGAAGACTCTGGAGTCTGCAGTCTTGTCTTCACTGCAGCACTCCGCTCCTGCAGATCCCTTCACCCCACTTCCTCCCTCTCATAGCAGGCATCCTGCCCCACCTGGCCACTCCATGCCTGGAGCAGCTGGGTGGCTGCCATCTTTGGCCTTCTAATTTGCATACTCACTCTTATTGGCTGTGGGTATAGCGAAGGTACAGTAAATTGACATGTTTGTCTATTATTAGATAAGATGCTATCATTGGCTTCTTCTGAAGAAGTGTAAGAAGTCATTAACTTAGTTTATCTAAATAAATAATTTTCATACCTGGCATAACAAAACACTTCCACATGTTGAATGGTTTTGTCCAACTTGCTAAGAGCAATGGCTTCTTCATTTATAAGGATTTGTTCTTGCCATGCTGGGCTTTCATTCACAATGTCACTGTTTTCCTAAAGAATATAAAAATGAAAAATTTTAATTAATTGAGCAATCTGAACCTCTACTCTTTTGAGAAAATTTGTACCTTAATAAACTCATGCTTTTCCTTTCATGCCATCAAAACTCAAAAGACGGGTATCACTTCAGAGTCACTGAAGTGACTCCAATAGCCTAGTGTGCTAACTTCAAAGGAAAGAAAGAAAAACAATGTATAAAATCTATCCTATGAAAAGCTAGGCCTGGTTGACAGATTTCTATCAGGATATTTGATATTTTGATGCAGCCATCTGGACATGGCTGCTTTAACAATGCTAAAAATTAGGACAATTAATGCTCCATCTACTGAAAATCATGCCTATGTGTTTTAATTACTAATTAATAATAAAGTTTTTATATTTTGTCAAAATAGCAGGCTTAAAATTACTTCTTTCTATTTACCCTTACATCTCTGAAGGTTGATCACTAGCCATGTAAAATTTTGAATATATGTAAAAGTATTTCTGGAAGTACTTAGCCCAACATGATTAGTGAGTTTAGTAATCCTATATAATAAAAGTCTAATATGCAAACTGTCCCCTAGGGAGTTCAACAAGCCGGGAGTTTGACTGTTCGCTATGACATGCACTAACCACCAGGAGGCAGCCCAGAATGAAGGAAAGCCCCGGCTGGCAGCTGGCAGCTGGCAGCTGGAAGAAGGAAGGTCCCAATCAGCCCTGATCACTGGCCAAGCCTGGGGACCCTACCCATGCATGAATTTTGTGTATCGGGCCTCTAGTCAACAATAATAATCAACCTCTTAATATTTTATATAAAAATGTTAATAAAAGTATAATAAAAATAAGAAAATATAATAAAGTATGTAAACTATCACTAAGAATTGAAAGTGATTCTTTAAAATTTCCAGTAATTCCTACTTATATTTTATGGAAGAAATTATGATACAGCAATATTTGAATACAGGGGATTTTTGAAGATGTCAAGACATACCTTTACCAAATGTCAAAGATCAATTTTTAATCTGTTTAAATTTGTAATCTATTTGACACAAATCTCTCAGAGAAAAAAAGTTTAAGAATATATTATATATACCCAGAGAACTAGTAGTGAAATATAACTACAATATCCTTTGTTTTAAGTAAATTCACCTCAGAAAATTTCTAAACTTAAGAGATTTTCTAAAGTAGGGCAGTAATTATTGCTTTAAAGTTTCATTGTCTTATAGTATGGTTGTTTCCAAAAAGAGGGGATGTTTGAGGAGGTAGTAAAGGTAAAGGGGGTCAACTACATGGTAATGGAAGATGATTTGACTTTGGGTGGTGGGCACACAATGCAACATATAGATCATGTATCATAAAAATGTATACTTGAAACCTATATGACATCATTAAATGAATGTCATCCCAACAAATTTAATTTTTAAAAAGCCTCATCTTTAATTTAACATTTTAAAATGAAGAAAAGCAGAGGCAGAGAGCTCTTATAATCAAATGCAATTATTAGATAAAAGCGGAGGTAAAGGAACTTTGAAAGTGCAGACATGTGGTTACCAGCTTGAAAAAAGAACTGACAGAGTGTGAAGGGGAAAAGGATACAGTGACTGAGTCAAGATGCTAAAGTGAATGAAGTATAAATAAATCTAATCCATTAACAAAATTTAACTTTTATATCCCTTTAGTCACTAAAAGTTTTCCATTCAGACAAGTATGGTACTTTGTTATTGTTCTGAGAACCTAGATTAAAGTTTTCATGGAAGAACTAAATATACTTCAATATCAAGACACTTCACATATACTTCTCAAAAATAAGGTTCAAAAGAAGAGTTTCTAATAAACATAAATATATGACTATTTAATGCATATAGATAAGTAAGAATATAATGTCTACTTATAAAATTTACTTCCTTGACTTACACAGTTTGAATTACATGAAATGCTACTTTACAAATATTGCTTGTTTCTCCACACTCATTTCTAAGCAAAAAATTGAATATGAATTGAATCTTCAACATCATTGTCTTTGTCATCACTAGAAGCACTTTTTGAGTCATGCACACCATAAAATTAATCAGTACAACTACAACGCTTAGTTTAGCACATGGTAAGTGCTTAATAAGTCCTAGCTATATTATTTTAACTAACTAAATCCAATTTTCTAGAACATAGCATCTTCCTTTCTGAACTACCTAAAATATTTTGAGATAACAGCAGTTTCTGACTCCATCATTACATGATATGATGCTTTCAGTAGGGATTTCATTTCAAGCCACATATACCCTTTATCTAAAATTAGGACAATTTTTTTATAAATCCAACTCAAAAAAATTGGTAAACTCCATGATATACACAACTGCTCCAATTACTATACTTTAAATAAGCTCTAAAAATTTTACAATGATATAGAACAGTTAAAGTAGTGAGACCTTACCTTTGGGAAAAAACTAAATTTGTATTAAATTTTTTCTTGCTTTTTGTTTCTACTGATTCTGTCAGGTGACTTCTATAATTATGCAAACCATGAATAACTGAGATCATTTCAAATGAATGTATTTTCCCCATATACTGTTGTTGTTGTTTTCAAAATATAATGACTGAAAGAAAAACTAATATAGGTGAGATTTTTATAAGAACTGAAAAATTTTTTTTTGAAAAACTCTTAAAGAAAATACTTGTCTTATATTTGGACATATAAAGTAATTACAACATGGTAATAAATTTATATAACTTACTCTTCAGCTAAAATATCTACCTATATTTAAAAACTAATATCTATATTTTTAAGGCAGTGGAAAAATATTAGCTGAAATTATGATTGCATAATGTTTGTTAAGTAAATAAAAATGAGGTATTGATCCAATCTTACAAATGAAGCTAAAGGTTTTCATCAATTATGTGATGCATATAAAACCTAGTAAATTAAAAACTTATATAAGAAGTTTACCTGGTGTTCCATTATCCAGGACAACAGTCCTGAAAAGCTAAAACTGGCCCAGTTTCCTCCATAGTAGCTTCTTCTGTAACAATAAATAAAAGAGTAAAGTAAAAAATATATAAATCTAGTCACCAATCTTCATCAACAAACGCATTCCATTTTCAATATTGCGACCTCAAAGCTCAAAAGCACACATAATTGGGATATTCAGATTAGAGGAAATAGTAGGCTGAAATAAATAGAAGTGGGCCTCTTAGATCCCAAAGGTAACTTTTCATTTTCTAAGAAGTTAAAAATCTCTTTGGCCTTCTTAGAGATTTCTGCATTGTTCATGTGATTGGTTAACAGATTGATATGAGCAACGAGCAGATAAACATGAACACATCTGACTCCTGGGTTAACAAAAATGGCTGAGAAGGAAACTTGGTAGATCTCCAAGAAAATCGCCAGAGAAATTGCTATATTTCCTATAAACAGTTAAATATCTACTACCACCACCACCAAACCATCTCTCACACTTGCAAACATAACTGGCTACTGTAAATTTAGTGGTATGCCCTGTGCTATGCTTAGCCTTTGGGACCAAAAGAAAAAAAAAAAGCAGATTTTTGGACAGTTTTTCATAGTAAAACTTGTGGCAAGTATAATAAAAATACTCCTCCCACTTATTACTGGTTTGACTATTATTCTTCATTCCACAGTCCTGTGATGATCAATCTGTTTTAGCAAACCTACAGATCTCCTAACTAGGATCAGAACCTTATAGACACTGGACTTATGATTAACTTCCTTAAGCAAGGAATTTTTGGCAACCAGAAGTCTCTAATTCTGCACTAGATACTAGGCTTTCCAATGATTAATGAGCACATGAAAAGGGCTCAACATCTACAGTGATTAGGTAAGCATATATTAAAATAAGCAATAAAAATGAGCAAAATGAAATATGCTACACATCCACAAAAATAGTTAAATTTAAAAAGACCGAAAATAGCAGGTGTTGGTGTGAATGGCCAGAATGCTCATACAGTTTGCTTGGAGTGTAAAATGGTGAACTTTTGGAAAATGTCTGGCAGGTTCTTACAAAATTAAACATATACCTACACTATGGCCCAGTAATTCCATTCCTAGGTATTTTCACACAATAAAAGCATAGCAGTTTTATTCATTAATAGCTTCAAAATGGTAACACTTCATGTATCCATCAATAGTAGATGCTAAGCTATGGTATATACATAGGATGGACAGTATTCACCAATGAAAGGAAATAAATTACTGATGCATGTAACAGAATAGATGAATCTAAAAAATCTTATCCTAAGTGAAAGAAGCTTTACCCCAAAAGAGTACATTTTGTAAAATTCCATTCATATGAAGTTCTAAAACAAACTAAGTTAATTAATATATGATGAAAAATATCCCAAGAGTGGCTGCCTTTAAAGTAGGGAGTAAAGCTGAAACCGGTTTGGCTCAGTGGATAAAGCATCAGGCTGCGTACTGAAAGGTCCCAGTTCAATTCTGGTCAGGGCATGTATCTTGGTTGTGGACACATCCCCAGATGGGGACGTGCAGGAGGCGGTTGATCAATGTTCATCGATGTTTCTAATTCTCTATCCCTCTCCCTTCCTCTCTTTAAAAAATCAATAAAATATATTTTTAAATAAATAAATAAATAAATAAATAAATAAATAAAGCTGGGAGTCAGGGCAGGACTTGACTTTGAAGAGGGATGAGGGAATGTTCTGGAGTGATTACAATGTTCTTTATCTTGATAAAGTTCTTAGTTATACAAGTGTATGCATTTGTCAAAACTTATTACATACTGCAGTTATGATCTGTGCATTTCACTGCATGTAATTTTATCTTGAAAAAAAGACCCATAAATAAATTCTGAGGTCTAAATAATTATATGCATGATAAAATGTTTCAAATTGAAGGTAGTGGAATGTGTACAACTTACTTTGAAATGCATAAAGCAGAAAGAAAAATTGATGGACAGAAGAATGAGTACATGGATAGCTATGTAATAAAGTAAATGTAGCAAAATGTTAATGGTAGAATCTAGTTGGTAGATATATAGGTTCTCACAGTACATTTTTTTCAACTTTTCTGTATGCCTGAAATTTATATTAAAATATAAGAAAAACAAAATCTAATGAGCTTTCAAACACTGACCATGATGTACCAATTTCCACGTTATTTTCTGCTAATATCAAAAGTCTTAAAAAAAAACTCTAAGGAGAGAGAATCCAAGATGGCTGCACAGGGAAATACCTACACTGCTGCCTCCCACAACAATTTCAAAACTACAACTAAAAGACAGAACAGACATCATCCAGAAACACAGGAAATCTGGCAGAGTGAAAATTCGACAACTAGAAGGAAAGAGAAGGGCTCACGGAGACCCACAGGAGCGGCAAAAAGCTGAGGTATGGAGACGAGTGCATGGAGAGAGCAGATGCTGAAGTATCTGGCTGGCTTTCTCTGACAAGAGGGAGATGGAGACTCCCAACTGCATTGAACCCATTATCGTACGACCCTGAACCCTAGGTCCAGGTGAGACTCATACGGGGGGAGTTTGGACTGTGAAAAGGGAGAAGTGCATGGAAATTTAGGGCAGTCGCGAAAGCGCAGAAGTCTGGTGGTGCGCACAGCATTGCGCACAGAAGACCTACTGCTGATTGTGTCGCTGGCTTTCACGAACGGGCGGGAGACAGAGCCTCCCAACTGCGCCACTTCTAACTCCACTAAACTCCAGTTTCAGGTGAAACCCTGGGGACCCAGATTCATATGGTCTTGGAGCACAGGGGAGCTGGAAAGGCAGCAGTCTAGAGGCACTGTATGCACACACAGGGACCACTCCTGGGATTACCCAGAGTCACGTGAAACCCAGGAGCCATGGAGGGCGGAGCCAACTGCAAGGCAAGGCGGTCCTTTAAGCTCTGAGATTCCACCCATCCCAAGCCCAACAGAGAGGCTTTTGCAGTTTTGCAAGTCTTGTATCATAAGGCTGAATCCAACACAGAAGTTCTCCCAGCATAGTGAAAATGCCAAGACAAAGGAAGATATTACAAACAAAGAAATGGAGGAAAACAAACGACTAGATATAGAGTTCAAAACTACGGTTATAAGGTTTTTCAAGAATTTCCTAGAAAAGATGGATAAATTTAGCGAGACCCAAGAGGAGATGAGAAAGGACCAACTACAGATGAAAAAGGAACAACTAGAGATGAAAAAGGACCAACTAGAAATTAAACATACACTGACTGAAATAAAACATATTATTCAGAGACCTAACAGCAGACTAGAGGAAGGCAAGAATCAAGGAATCAAGTCAAAAATTAAAAATATAAAGAATCAGAAAACACTCAACTGGAAAAGCAAGAAGAAAAAAGAATCCAAAATGTGAAGATAATGTAAGAGCCTCTGGGACAGCTTCAAGTGTACCAACATTAGAATTGTGGGGGTGCCAAAAGGAGAGAGAGAGCAAGATACTGAAAACCTATTTGAAGAAATAATGACTGAAAACTTCCCACATCTGGTAAAAGAAATAGACTTAAAAGTCCAGGAAGCACACAGAACCCCATATAAAAGGAATCCAAAGAGGACTACACCAAGACACATCATAATTAAAATATGAAGAGCAAAGGACAAAGAGAGAATATTAAAACAACAAGAGAAAAACAGTTCATTACCTACAAGGGAGCACCCATACAATTGTCAGGTGATTTCTCAACAGAAATGATGCAGGCCAGATGGGAGTGGCAAGAAATATTCAACATGATGAATGGCAAGAACCTACAACCAAGAACACTCTATCAGCAAAGCTATCATTCAGAATTGAAGGGCAGATAAAGAGCTTCACAGAGAAGAAAAAGCTAAAGGAGTTCATCAACTCCAAACCAGTATTATATGAAATGCTGAAAGGTACTCTTTTAGAAGAGGAAGAAGAAAAAGGTAAAAGATGAAAAAATTATGAACAACAAATACATATCTATCAAGAAGTGAATCTAAAAATTAAGTGAATTAAAAATTTGATCAACAGAATAAACTGGTGAATATAATAGAATCTGGAGCACAGAAAGGGAGTGGACTGATAATTCTCAGGGGGAAACGGGTGAGGGGGATGCAGGGAGAGACTGGACAAAAATCATACCCCTATGGATGAGGTCAATATGGGGGAGGTAAGGGTAGAGGAAGTGGGGGGAGCCGAGTGGAGGGGGAAAAAGAGAAACAAATGTAATAATCTGAATAATAAAGATTTAATTAAAAAAAGATTTATTAAAAACAAACTCTAAGAAGGGCCATCTTGCTGTTTCTTTCCATTATTAAATGACCTGAAGTTTGTTCATGGTCAAAATCTATTTTCTTCCCCTATACTTGGTCATATAGTCTTTGACAGAGCTAATTGGTTCTAGTATTTTTCCATGCAGCCCCAATTTCAACTTTTCCTGCTGATGTGCTCTTAACATAGCATCTGCTGATCTCATCCAATTATGTATGTTAAAGGTGAAACATGGTTTTCATTGCTGTGGTCTTTCTGAGAAAAGATGGTAACATTAATAAATTCACTATAAAACCAACAGATTTTGACTAAACTCATGTTGGTATTTATATGGTTCTAAATATGGCTTTTCCAGTCAATGAAGGAGAAACACCACATGATCTCACTCATTTGTGGATAATAAAGAACATTATAAACTGATGAACAAAAGGATAGATACAGAGGCAGTAAAGCATCAAACAGACTGTCAAATTACAACAGGAAGATGAAGGAGAGGTGGGGTAGATAAGAGATCAACCAAAGGACTTGTATGCATGCATGTAAGCATAACCAATGAACACAAGACACTGTGGGGTTGGGGTGTGCCTGGGAAGGGGTGGCGGGCAATGGGAAGATATGTATATATGTAACACAAGAAAAAAAAAGAAAAACAGAAGAAAATAAAATTTTAAAAAAATAAATAAATATGGGTTATAATATCCATTAAGGATAAAGCCAAAGACTAGATATTAGAATTAGTATGATAAAAAAAAGAAATAAAAAATCAATATAACATCCTAATATGCTCTCTGTAACATTATGCAATAGAAATAGTAAAAATTAAAGACCAAGTATTTTCTTACATTTTATTTTTAATTATATAGCTTCAGAACTCTGACATTCAAATTCAATTTACTGTTTCCATAGAGAATAACAACACTAGGTTACTAATTTTGTTTCTAAAATCCCATAGTTATATTTTAAGGGTAAAGTGAGAAGTTTCTGACCAAAAAAAAAAGGGGGGGGGAGAGGTGAAAAGGGGAGAATGCAACATTTTCTGACAATTTTTATATCAAAACTGCCTCTGTACAACAAGTAAAAGAAAAGGCTGTTTATTATGAAAGATGACATTTATCTCTGTTGCCAGGAATACTGTTTTATATAATGAAAAAGTTTCCCGTAAAACTAGAATCTCTTTGTGAAACTAGAAAATGAGCATTCACAGTATTTAAAGAGCAAACCATAAAAATAGTGTCTAAAGCCCTCTAAGTTTCAGGATTGGAAAATGACCTAAAAATTTCAGCTAAAGTAATAAAAAGTCACAAATGGACATTTTTATTTTCAAAGATAGAAGAGCCCAATAATCATAATACTGAGGTGTAACTCCCCTTTGTATGAAATGTTAACCTTAAAACTATAGAAAACATGGTTTTAATCTTTCTAAAATTTTACAAAGCTTACTCAGAGTACCACCTAAATTTTTCCAGACACAGGAAGGAAATAAATTATATAACTGTCTCCATTAACACTAATCAATAATAAAATAAAAAAATAGAAAAAGCTAGTATTACAACAGTAACAGGAGATTTCTCATCCTTTCCCCAAGAAATTAATGTTAAATCAATTCACTTTGCTTAATGTGTACTAATAGAAAAGAAATACATTATAAATAGACATAAAGTTATACAATATCAGAAGGCTAAACATTAAATCTATAAGTAAATCTATAACATAAATTCTAACAATTTTATTTTCCATTGTGCATTTTAATTACAATTCAGTATTTAATACTCAGCAACAGCCATAGCTACATCATGTACTGGGAAATGGCTTCTGTAAGCAAGTACAAAAACACTGTCAAAAGACAGCTACTGACATTCAGGCACATGCATCTGAGAAAGATTTTTAATTATTAAGAAACCCAGGAGTCGAAAATATTTTCAGGCAGATAGCTGAAGGGGTCAAAGTATGCTCAGTGAAAAAAAGAAGCAACACAACTCAACCTATAGACACCCTCATTCTAGTATTACTGCTGCTACAATTTCCTAGCAGAGTTGTTATGCCACTTTCCACTGACAGCATTTTCAATTTTCAAAATTATTTTACTATTTTCACATGCAAATAGCCTTTTTTTAATGACAATGAAAGAATGGCAGAACTGAAACGGAAACTCAATTCTCCTGAACCCTAGTCCAATTGTGAGATAAGCAACCCAAAACTTCTAAATGGGCTACCATCATTTAGTCCAGACGTCTTCCAGATGTCCCTCCGGACAAAGCAAGCCATAGCTGCTGAGAGGCCCGGAGCTCAGGCAGTCCTGGGATCAGGCAGCCAGGAGTCTCAGCAGTTACAAGGCCTAGGGCCCAGGCAGCCCTGAGCCCTGGTGGCTGTGAGGGTTGGGGCAGCAGGCAGTGGGTGCAGCAGGAGGGTGATGGCACCAACCCCTGCTTGGCCTGGTCACCTCCCACAAAGGAGAGGGCCAAAGTATGACATCCCCTGAGGGCTCCCAAACTGTGAGAGGGGGCAGTCCAGGCTGAGGGATCCCCCATACCCATTTTCATACACCAGGCTTCTAGTGATATTATAGTGCTCAATGAGGCCAAACAGATACGGTATATCACCTGGACCTGATTACTAAACTCATATTTTCCAAAATGTATCTCATCAATAGGATGGGCTATTAATAGATGTTCTCAATTTTTTTTAAAAAAAAGGTATAATGACAAAATAAATTTGGAAAATGCTATTTAAAAAGTTAAGCCACCACCAAAAAATTGCTCATTATTGAGCTTCTCAGAATCATTAAATATGTTAATGTCTGTTCTCTCCAAGACGGAACAAATTAAGTTGAGCAATAAGCATTTTTTTGCAAAAGCATTTGGAGGGAATAGAGTTCAACAAAATATATTTTGAGAAATGCTGGCTTAACTCATGTGAAGGGAAGGAGAAAAACAGAATACTATGTATATTGAACTTGTCATTTTCCATTCATTATATCACTTAATCTTCATAAGAGTCCTGAGAGAATGATGCTATAATTATCCCCATTTTAAAATTAGAAAAAAACTAAAACCAACTGTGACATTGAGTATCTTATTTAACTCACTCATCTAGAAAATGGCAAAGTATGGATTTAAGCCCAGAGCATATCAGGCCCCAAAGCCTATGCTTTTTCCATTACATAACACTGTCTCCTATAATAAATAAGATTAGATATTTAAAATTATACACATAAGTATATGATATAAATCCTGACATCTGGATTCCAGGAATGAACCTTTAATTTTCATTTTGCTTCAGCGATTCATCTAGATAATGAAAATGGGATAATAACTTCAGGACTATATTCTAAAGACAGAGCTGTAGGGACTAGTCATTTCTAGGATCTAACTACAAACAATTTTATTGTATGTCTCATATATAATGTGCACAAATATCTTTCTGTATATGGTAGGAGGAGAAAAATAAATGGCATGTCTACTAATATTGCTTTGCCAGCTATTATTGAGTACGATACAGTATGCACATTAAGAGTCACTATTTTATTTAAATTTGGTTGGAGTACAGTACTACAAAGAATCATGACACATTTCTATCTCCTGGTTCACAAATAACAGAACAGGCTCAGGGACATATTGGATTTAACTTTCTTCACAAATTCCCATTTAGTAAAAGCTCCATATACCTGACCCAGGAGAAAGCTGAGCTCCTTTCATCATCCCCTTATTCCAAGATCAAGGAGGGTGGGACTCCTTGGTGGACTATGCAGATGCAATTCTAATGTTAGAGAAGAAGACCAGGCCCTGACTTGGTTTTAAAAGACTCCCCTGCAACTACAGGAAGTTTCTTTGCCAATCAGATCAGTCTGCCAGAATAAAATACTATGGTGTGTTCCCAGTCACTGGGGCTGGAGAAAGACTGTTTTGTGTTTAAATGTTATCAGTCATTGGACACTAGTCCACACATTCAAATCCATTTTAAGACATCAAGCCAGGTAATGTGCAAAGGTTACCCTCAATTCTTGTTTTTCTCTGTGATCTCATCTATTCCTACTGACTCAATTATCACTTCCTGCTGATCACTCACAACTTGGTATTTCGAATCTAGTCCTGCTGGTGAGCTCCAGACTCTTATCTATTTCTGGGCTGAAGATACATATCATGAGTCATCAATTTATTTGATATCTACCTTCAATAAATATCTCAGATTAACTTGAATCTCTACATGTCTAAAAGGCTATTTTTTTATGTCCCTCAGATACAACTTGACTTTCTTCTTGGGTTCCCTATTTCAATAAATAGCAGCACCATTCTTAACTGCTTCCTATGCCAAAAATGCTTGAACTCACTCATCATTCCTTGCTCACATGTCAACTCTAGATAATTTTTCAAACCCATTCTATCTTTGCCAAACCTGCAACCACTGCCTCTCTTATCATGTTTACTCATTAGCCTCCTCAAAGGTTCCCCAGGTTCTAGTTCCTTCCATTTTCAACCTAACTTCCACATGACTGCCACTGTGATCAGGTCTTGGCAGGCCATATTATACCACTCCCTGGCTTAAAGATGTGTAATGGCTCATTAATGCCTTGAGAGTAGAGTCAAAAATCCTTAGCATCACTATAAGAGCCTTTAAAACTTAGTTCCAACTTAACTCTCCAGCCTTATCTCTGGACATCACCCTTTTCTGCCATGAATTAAATGCATCAGCCAGAACCACAGACCCAATGTTGCCTGAGTGAGCCAAGTGCCTGCACTTCCCTCTGCTTTTATTAACACTAGTGGCTCAGTGAACGAAATTTGTGCACCTTAAAGAGAATTAATTAGAGGGAATATTTTAATATTGCTATTTACGCTTTCTCTATAATAGAAGTGTCAGAGATGAAATAACAGTAGCAAAATTACAGTTATGAAGTAGCAACAAAAATAATTTTATGGTTGGGGGTCACCACAACATGAGGAATTATATTAAAGGGTCGCGGCATTAGAAAGGTTGAGAATCACTGCTCTAAAATAAATCTAATTCCCCTTCTTTTGCAGGTGAGGAAACAAACTCAGAAAACTAAAATAACATGTCCAATGCCACATATTTATTAAGGGGAATTTTAAACTCAGGTCCATCTTACTGCAAAGTCTGTGCTCTTTTAATAAGATAAGCTCATTGGGTTAGAAAACAAACAAATACTGGGCTTAAGAGTCAAAGATACCTGATTCAAGTTGTTACTCTGTCACTGATTAGTTTTGTAACTTATGTTTTCATCAGCTGTAAAGAGGATATAATGTACAACCTATCTTGAAGCATCACTGTGAGGGCCTAGTGGGATACATGTAAAAAGTTGAGATGCTGTCAGCACATCTGACAAAATGTAGCAGGTTCACTAAAAGGCTTTTACTTTGAAATCATCGGGAAAATGGTTAGCCTTTATTTTAGAGGGCATTGTGTGGGGGGAGATATCTCAAAGCCATTTGCAAATTTTTATGGTTTTGAAATAGAAATATCATTTTATATTTAGGTCACTGAAATCTGTATGACAGGAGCTTCATTTATAAATGACAGTTCTTGCATAAGGAGGATTTTTTCCCATGGAGCTCAAAGACTAGATTGAGATCGCTCTTTACAGAAATCATGGTACATCAGCTTCTCGTTTGATATTACCAACTTTGACTAGCTTTATTCAGTGGGTTTGAATTAGGATAGCATTCCAACAACATAGAAAACTACATGCAAAGATAATTGAATATATACAGTATATACATGTATTTTTTTCACCACATCTCCCTCCCTTTATCTCCCCAGCCCCCTTGAGCAACTACTTTATCATCCATTGTCTTTTGAAAAGAAAACGAAGGTGAATGTTTTTTCCTTTTAATTTTTTTTTTTTTAATTTTGAAATGGCAACTGTACCTACCAGCTCCTTGGGGGTTTGAAGGATATTAATCAGCTTCACAGCTGGAAGCAGAGTGATCTACTGTAGTAAAGCTTAAAGCTTTTTCCTGTCAGTGTAATTTCCTTTTTTATTCTATTAATATAAATGGAGTTTGATTTGTCTTTCCATAACAAAGGAAGGGATTAAATTTTAGGAGCTGTGACTACTCTGAAGTAGAGGATAGGGGAAAGGGAAAGATAATCAGCAGTCCTCAATCCTTTGATCTGTCATTTCTGTCCTTCTCTCAGTAGTTTCCCCATTCTTGTCTCTCACTGTCTATCTATCTCTATCTCTATCATCTATCATCTATCTTCCTTCTTAGGGTTGTCAGTGAACCTGGTTGTGCCCACTAGCTCTGGACTTTGGTAACTGCTGGGGAAAGGGAACTGGAGAGATTGAACATGTTCTCCTGTGTCCATAATTTGTAAGGATGATGATGATAATAATTTACTATGTGCTGAGCACTGCTTTGAATGCTTTTATTCTTATTTTATAGAAAAAGTAACTGAGGCTTTAAAAAGTAACCTCTGTAAGGTTTTTGGCTGAGATCATACAAGTAATAAGAGGCACAGCTGGGGATTTGCACCCAGGTCCATTTAATCCTAAAGCCTTGATTAATAGCAATGTATTAATTGTCTTAGTTAATAATTATTACTGTGCATTAAGGGTTCCAAAATGACCAAACTACTTCATTGTCCTTAAGTTGCTCCTAGTCAAATCAGAGGACATATTCATAGTGTAATTATAAGACAGTATGACAAAGCTCTTATGGAAGTACTAGAGGCCCAGTGCACGACATTTGTGCACTGGGGCATGGTGGGGTCCCTCAACCTGGCCTGTGCCCTCTCACAGTCTGGGACCCCTTAGCGGAAATCCCCCTTGGGGTCCTTAGAGCTGCCATGGAAGCAGAAGAGGCTCCGGTCACCACTGCTGCACTCGCCAGTCATAAGCCCAACTCAGGACTTCTGGCTGAGCAGTGTGAGCACCACTCAGCCAAAAGCCAGGCTCGCTGATCCTTATTGCTGGGCATTTGGGTGCTGTGACTCAGGCAGAGGGGGGGGTGCATGGCAGCCTGGGGCCCAGGTACTTCCCAGAGCCCAGAGAGGCTCCCACCACCAAAGCTGTGCCAGCAGTGAGCCTGGCTTCTGGTTGAGAGAAGCTCCCCCTGTGGGAGCGTACTGACCACCAGGGAGAAGCTCCTGCATTGAATGTCTGCCCCATGATGGTCAGTGGGCATCATAGTGACCAGTCATTCCACCAATTGGTCTATTTGCATATTAGGTTTTTATTATATAGGATATGCAGAATTACTGCAGAAATCGATTCTTCTGATTATATAAAGGAGAGCTGAAGTCCACACAGAGAAGATGCTATAGGATTTGAATAGTTATTACTGGTTTGACTAGTTCCATCATTAGTTTTGTGATGGAATAGCATTTTGGGCATAGGGGAATCGTATATAATAAAAGCCTAATATGCAAATTATCCCCTCTACCAAGGAGTTCAACTGGGAGTTGAACTGCTCAATGTGACGTGTGCTGACCACCAGGGTGCAGCACAGAACACGGCGGGCATCAGTGATGTGTTGCAACTCTCGGAGGCTACCTAGGGGCAAGGATGTTGGGGATGGAGATGTGGTGAGAATGTGGGGTGCCCACCAAGCTCGTTCTCACTCCATCTGCTACCCTCCCCCAGGATGCCAGGGCTTGTGCTGGGGAAACACCCATGCCCAGGTGCTAGGTGCCTGCGAGGAACCTGCCCTGAATCTGTGCAATCTCATCCAGGTGAGCTGGGACAGCAGGGGCCAGTCGGGCTACCCGTGAGTTTGTGCAGGAGCAAGTCTGTGAGGCCGGCTTGGAGAGAGCATGCTGCCTGCCTGGCTTCCACGTGGTGCACTGGGTGGCCCAAAAGCCCATGCTGCACCCCAGTCCGCAGCATCCAGCCCCACTCACTGCATCTCTGCATGGGGATTTGGGTGCTGTGACTCAGGCAGAGGGGGGTGCATGGCAGCCTGGGGCCCAGGTGCTGCCCAGGGCCCAGAGATCAGCTGGGACCTGCTCTTCCACACCAGACACTTGGGCTGTGATCACTGGCCAGGCCTAGGGACCACGCCTGTGCATGAATTTCATGCACCAGGCCTCTAGTAATCTATATAGTAGATATATGCAAATTAGCCAGGACACCATAACACCATGACCAAACAGCAGGAACCTCAGGCTGCATGGTACATGGCTGGGATGAGGGATCTCAAGCTGCACCCCCCATCCCACAGGGCTTGACAGAGACCTCAGGCTACGGCCCTTCCCCGACAGGGTTTGATGGTGGATCTAAACCAGCAGTCAGACATCCCTCTTGCAATCTGGAACCACTGGCTCACCACTCACCTGCCTGCCAGCCTGATTGCCTCTAAATGCCTCTGCCTGCCTGCCTGATAGCCCCTGTCTCTGCCTAATCACCCCTAACTGCCCCCCCCTTGCTGACCTGATCTCACACCCAAATACCCTCCCCTGCCAGCCTAACCTCACCCAATTGCCCTCCCCAGCTGGCCTGATCTTGCCCCCAATGGCCCTCCCCTCTCAGCCTGGTCACCCCCAACTGCACTCCCCTCCAGGCCTAATCTCGCCCCCAACGGCCCTCTCCTGGGAGCCTGATCTCACCCCTAACTGCTCTCCCCTGTGGGCCTGATTTCACCCCCAAAAGCGCTCCCCAGCTGCCCTGATCTTGCCTCCAGTGGCCCTGCCTTTCTGGCCTGATCTCATCTCCAACTTCCCTTCCCTGCTGGTCTTATTACCCCTAACCCCCTGCCGGCCTGATCTAGCCCCCAACTGCCTTTCTCTGCAGGCCTGATCGCCCCTAAAGGCCTCTGTCTCAGCCCCTACCACCATGTCTTTGTCCAGAAGGAAGTAGGACATCCGGATGATGGCCCATTGACCCAGTCTAATTAGCATACTATCCTTTTAGTAGTATAGATTATATAGGGTAGGATTGCTTAAATGGGGGGGGGGCAGCCTTTTTCATCAGGAGATAATCTTGGCAGACAAAAATATATAATCCCTATATCTGGGCTGATAGGCAGTGATATGCATTATACTGCCAAAAGCATCATTTAAAAATTGAACCACTTTCTTACACCACACACCAAACAGCTATTATCCTTAAAATCCCTCCTAAGCCCCCACCTTAGTTTCTGCCTTCGCAGTTCACCCACATTAGGTTCTGCCTGGTTGGTTTCTATGCCAGTCAGTGTCAAAAGCTCTGCTCCTAGGCAACCATTGGCTCCTCACAGTTCACCCAGATTTGGTCCTGATTGGTCAGTTTCTATGCCTGTCAGCATCTCCAGGCCTGATCAGAGAGGCAAAGCTGCCAGCAAGGCCTGGAGAGAGAGAAGCAAGGGCTGATCAGGAACTGCCAAAGAGGCTGCAGATCAGACCTTGCTTCTTTCTCCAGGCCTCACCAGCAGCGGTGGCAGCTACTGATCAGCCCCACCTCTCTCACTCTCTGAGAGTTCATCAATTCAGCCCACTTGCCAGTCCCCAACCATCTGAGTCTGCTGTGCATACAGCCCGGTATTTGGTCATCCCTTCTGTTCTTTTGGACATTACAGACCCTGGCTCTTTAGATAGATAGATAGATAGATAGATAGATAGATAGATAGATAGATGATAGATAGATAGATGACAATGTATTTAATAGCATATGGTGTCTTGAATAGTAAAATAGGTTAACCCATTGGATGCCATAAGCATTGGTAGATGCAAGCTGTGTACCTTCCCCACAAGTATCTGTAAATAAAAAATGTTTTCCCTAAGTGGCAGCCCTGACCAACTTTAAAATCATTTTTCATGAGAAATATAAATATTAAAAATATTCAAGAACACCCAAACTGTAATGTATTTGTTTTTTATAATATTCATTACAAATTGATTTTTAATTAAATTCAAAATATCGTGGCCTGTGGTGATGGTTTCCATTTTAGACCTGTAGTAGTTAACTGGTTAAGCAAATGACAATTACTTTCACTCATAAATTAGTGCCATAGAAATCATGAAATATGTTTTTAACATGGGGGGATACTAAAAGAAGAAAATGGGGAAACATTTGATTCTTTGATACTTCATATATATTTGTCTCACCTTTACAGGCCAGCACTGTTTTATTTTACCTAAATAATAAAAGAAAAATTTTATTCTACATGAGATTGTTTTTTTAATTCCCTGTTTTTTGTAACAGCTTAAGTCAAAAATCTTTCAAGTACTTATCTTTGAATTACATTAGTTGCACTATGTGCCAGTATTTCAGGAAAAGAGAAAGATCCATGCTATCTTATTTTTGCCTAAAAGAAAATGTAAACAGACCTCAATTTCCACAAAGTAAAAGCTAGTAAAAATAACTTCACAGTAGGAGTAGCTGTTGAATCAATACTCCTTCCTTTTTTGCAGAAGCTAATAATCATAGACCATCGAGACTGAGTATTTTAATCTTTTTATTATAGAAACAAGGCATCAGACCTATATTTTCACTTAGCTCTATATATATATAGTTAATTTCCATTGCAGAAAAATATCACAAAATTGATTTGACAGAGTACTACAAATGCAATTTTTGAGGTGACTCAATGAGATAGAGCTTTATTAAGGCACAAAACATTTGCCTCTAATAAGAAATCAAGAAGAAAATGGTGGTCAAATAGGCAAACATGTTGTGCATCTTGTCCCAGGACCAGAGTAGAAACGCAACTAAATTGGAGAAGATCCACCCAGGATTAAAAAATTAGGCACTGCTAAGGAGACAGTTATCAACAAGGAAGGGCAGAGGATGCCTGGAGAATGGTAAGAACAGGGATGTGGGCAGGAGAGGGTCACTCAGCCACTGGGCCAAGAAGGTGATGAGGAAGCTGTAATGCACCAAAGCTGCGTCCTTTGGCGACAGGCATAACACCCAACTGAGAAAACGAAAAGCTACAGGGCTGCTGGCACCCAGAAAATTTAGACCTAAAACAATAGCCGCGAAAGGCTGTACCCTGACAGGCTGTCTAAAACGCCACCTGAGCAGCATGGTACTGGAGGGAGAGAAATCTGCAGTTTCATGGTGGTTTTGCTTTTGTTTTGTCCTTGTTTTTATTTGTTAAATGAGAATATAGGACTATTCCATTGCAAGAACTCACCAAAGGTTGCGAAGCAGGGAGAGGAAAGACTGTGGAGGGAAGCAGGGCAGGGAAATGTGATCAGGACTCAGGTATTGGGACATTCATAACCTTCCAAACCTAAGAGGCCATTTCTCTCCTGAAAAGCCAGTCCCTTCCAGTAGCATCAAAGCAGGTAATACAGCCTGCCATACCCTGCCTGCATTTTTAGCTATACAAAGGAAAAAAAGGCTATGAATAGCCCCCAAAAGCCCTCAATGACTGGGTTGGAAGAGGGGCTGGTCTGCCTCATTATTTTGGGGAACCAGGCTGGTAAAAACTG
Source organism: Lasiurus borealis (assembly GCA_004026805.1). Taxonomy (NCBI): domain Eukaryota; kingdom Metazoa; phylum Chordata; class Mammalia; order Chiroptera; family Vespertilionidae; genus Lasiurus; species Lasiurus borealis. The sequence goes on along the minus strand of PVJN01007422.1, from coordinate 43,686 downwards.
CAGGTTGCTAGCTAATTCCAATGGTCTCCATACAAGGCTCTCTGACCAACCAAGGCCAGAGTAATATCTTGGCCACTGACAGAGGAATATCTCTGGGTCAGGGAAAAAAGCATTAATATGATTCTTGGAAAGCAAACCAGCACCACCCCAACCTAAAACCCTGTCAAAAACAGATGCTTGAGTGATTAAAATTGACAACTTGTGGAGAAAGACATTAGTAGAATAGCAGTGGATTGCTTAGAATGTCCACAGGGTGCTGAATTCCGAAGACAGTGCCTGACAGTGATCAGCACATAACTACCTAACAGGAAACTCAGAATTGGCAGACAGAACAAGAGTGGAGTCCTAAACCAGCTCCTATAGGGCATTAAAAGGTGGCTGAAGCAAATGACACTTCACTTATTTTATTTATTTTTTACTATTTTTCTTTATAATTTTTATTTTTTACAGAGAGGGAGAGGGATAGAGTGTAAGAAACATAGATGAGAGAGAGATATCGATCAGCTTCCTCCTGCACACTCCCTATGGGTATGTGCCCGCAACCAAGGTACATGCCCTTCCTTGACCAGAATCAAACCTGGAAACCCTTGAGTCTGCAGGCCAATGCTCTCTTTACTTCTTTATTGTTATTTTCTTTTTATTTTTTCAACTTTTCTTCCTCGCTTATCCTTTTTTCATCCTGTTTTTCTTCTCTTATCCCTGACTTGGGTTTTCTCTTTCCTTTTTTTTTTTACACCTTGTTAAAAATTGATCTTCTTCATATACCTTATTGATGTCTTATTACTGTAGTTTCAGTTGACTTATTTATATAAAAAATTTCCTCTTCCCTACTCCTACTCCATTCCTTTCCTTTTTTTTTTATTTGCTACTTAATCTTTTCTCCCTCTACTCTCCTGCTCTTTTCTTCTAAACTTTTAATTAGTTTCATTCCGTAAATTCAGGCCTATCTGCTCTCCCCTATATTATCCTTTTCAATAAATAAATAATTTTCTCTTCTTATCCTCTCATTCTTCTTCACCTCTTCTTTATTAAACAGTGGTACTCCCACTATTCATCAATTTCCATAACTTTATTTTCTGTATTTAAGATCTACCTCCACAGATTATGACCATCCCCCCTTTCTGGGTGGATTTTTTTTTTAGGGGGGTGGTTGATATAATCATTTGTTATATTGTGTTATCTCCCCATATTCTCTCTCTTTACTTTTTCATTTATTGTTATAATTTCTTGCTATCATTTATGCTCTTTTTTCTCTCTCCTAATTCTCTTTTCTCTGATGATCCTTTTATTGGGATTATAAGTGTCTATTTTTTTTCATATACCAAATATTTATTAAGCAGCTATTGACCAGATATTGCTCTAGATACTGCAAAAACTACAGTGAAAAAAACCAATTTATGAATCTATATTCCATAAATAACTAAATATATAAAATAGAGATGTATATCTTCATAATACAATATTAAAGGTTACATTTTTTATTTAATAAACCTTTATTGTTCGGATTACAATTGTTCCTCTTCCCCCCCCCATAGCTCCCATCCCTCCCTCAGCTCTTACTTTCCCCCACACTGTCATCATCCATAGGTGTATGATTTTTGTCCAGTCTCCTCCTGCACCCCTCTCACCCTTTTCCCCATAAGAATTGTCAGTCCACTCCCTTTCTATTATATTGAGCAGTTTATTCTGTTCATCAAATTTCTAATTCATGTTATTTATAGATTCATTTGTTGATAGATATGTATTTGTTGTTCATAATTTTTATCTTTACCTATTTCTTCTTCTTCCTCTTCTTAAAGAGTACCTTTCAGCATTTCATATAATAATGGTTTGGTGTTAATGAACTCCTTTAGTTTTTTTCTTATCTGTGAAGCTCTTTGCCTTTCAATTCTGAATGATAGCTCTGCTGGGGAGAGTAATCTTGGTTGTAGGTTCTTGCTATTAATCACTTGGAATATTTCTTGCCACTCCTGTCTGTTGAGAAATCAGCTGACAATCTTATGGGTGCTACTTTGTAGGTATTAACTGTTTTTCTCTTGATGCTTTTAATATTCTCTCTTTGCCTTTTGCTCTTGGTATTTTAATGATGATGTGTCTTGCTGTGGTCCTCTTTGGATTCCTTTGGTTTGGGGTTCTCTGCGCTTCTTGGACTTGTAAGTCCATTTTTTTCAACAGGTGGGGGAAGTTTTCAATCATTATTTCTTCAAATTGGTTTTCAGTATCTTGCTCTCTCTCTTCTTCTGGCACCCCCATAATTCTAATGTTGGTATGCTTGAAGTTGTCCCAGAGACTCCTTACACTATCTTCCAATTTTTCAATTCTGTTTTCTTCTTGCTTTTCCAGTGGAGTGTTTTCTGCTTCTTTGTATTTCAAATCTTTGATTTGATTCTTGTGTTCCTCTAGTCTGCTGTTGGGTCTCAGTATAATATTTTTTTATTTCAGTCAGTGTATGTTTAATTTCTAATTGGTCCTTTTTCATCTCCTCTGGGGTCTCGCTACATTTATGTATCTTTTCTAGGAAATTCTTGAAAACCTTATAACCATGGTTTTGAACTCTATATCCAGTTATTTATTTTCCTCCATTACTTTCGTTTGTGATCTGTTCCTTTGTCTCTGTATTTTTGCTGCTTCCCTGAGATGGTACAGTAGCTTTGTGTGCTAGGTGTCCTATGTGGCCCAGTAGTTCCGCCTCCCCAGCTACCTGTGGTGGACTCTCTTGGTGAACCTCTTTGTGGACTGTGTGTACAGCCTTGTTGTAGTTGTCTTGATTGTTGTTGGTATCACTGGGGGGAATTGACCTTCAAGCCAATTGGTTATGAGGATCAGCTGTGTCTACCCTGGGAGAATTTCTGTGCTGGAGTCAGCTTTATGATACAAGACTTGCAAAATTGCAAAAGCCTCTGTGCTCAATTTGGATGGGGCAGAATCTCAGGGCTGAACAGACAGCCTTGGCTTCCTGTCAGCCCTGCTCTATGAGGGCTCTGGGTCTCAGTGTCCCTCGATAATCACTGCACCCCTCTCTGTGGACTCGCTCTTGTGTGCCTCCAGACTTCTGCCTTTACGGCTCCCCTGAGTTTCTGTGTGATCTGGGGACCCGTATGAGTCTGGTTCCCCAGGATCTCACCCAAGACTGGGATTCAGTACAGTTGGAAGTGGAGTTCAGAGCAGTCAGGAAGTTCTGTCTCCCTCCCGCTAGAGAAAGCCAGCAGCACAATCAGCAGTCAGCCCTCTGTGTGCACCCTTGGCTTGCCCGCCTCCGGACCTATGCCTTTCTGGCTCCCTTGAGTTTCCGTGCACTCCAGGGAACTGAATGAGTCTGGGTCCCCAAGGTCTCACCTGAAACTGGGGTTCAATGCAGTCAGAACTGGATTTCAATGCAGTTGGGAGGTTCTATCTCCCTCCTACAACAGGAAGCCAGCCAGGCACTCAGCTGCCCGTCCTCTCCAGGGGCATCTCCATACCTCAGCTTTTTGCAGCTTCTCTGAGTTTCCATGAGTCCCTTTCTTTCCTTCTATTTGTAGAATTTCCAGTCAGCCAGCTTTCCTGTGGTTCTGGATGATGTCCTTTCTGTCTTTTAGTTGTAGTTTTGAAATTGTTGTGAGGCAGCAGTGTAAGTGTTCAGCTATGCCACCATCTTGGTTTCTATACTGGGTTATAGGTATCTTGTGTACATTCATGTTCTGTTCCTTTTGTGTTGTGTTGTGTCAAGTTTTATTTTGTGCTGTTCATTTAGCACCTCCACATTGGTTGGCATGACGTGGTAGAAAGTGAGCCACATAACCAGATACTCTGAGAGAAGACTCCATCCACAAAAAGAACAATAACACTCAAGACCAAACTACATCAAGAAAACCCAAATATCTCAAGTAGGGGGATACCCTAGATTACCCAGGACAAATAAAACCTGAGAGACTATACCACTGGATCCAACAAAACATCTACATAAGACAAATCCAAAAAATCTGGGTGGCATAGCTGTTTGATCTAATACAGAGAAACAATCACAAATGATCAGTAAAAATGGAAAGACAAAGAAACAAACCTTATATGAAAGAAAAGGAGGAATCACCAGAAAAGAAGATAAATAAAACAAAGGCAAGCAATTTGTCAGAGAAAAATTCAGAGTCATGGTTATACAGATGCTCAAAAGGCTTGACAGGAAATTCACCAACCTGTGTAAGAATCAAGAGGAAATTCAAATAAAACAATCCCAAATCTATGGAATATAATGAAAGCAGTCCTGAGAGGGAAGTTAATACCACTATGGGATTACCTCAAAAAAACAACAGAGAGGAGGTGGTGGCGGCAGCAGGCAGATGGAGAGAATGACCACCTGCTCCACTCAGGATCTGTTTGGGCTTGGTAATGAGCTCAACATGTTTTGTTCTTACTCAGCCCAGGTGTGCACCTGATGGGGAGACCATGTGCCAGGCTTGCTCACTGTTGGGGAGTCGGGTGATCTTCAGCTTCTGTACCCATCCCTGCACTCCTTCAGTCAGGACCCAGTGCCTCTCTAAGCCTGCTTATATCCTTCCTGTAGCTGTGGCCTGGAAGGGCATGAGGAGGCCAGACAGAAGGCCAGCGGCCAGGTGCATCCTGCAGTGGAGATCACCAAGGGCTGCAGAGTGCCTCTGGCAGCGCCATGGAGGCCCCATATTCAATAACTGCACTCTACAAGAAATTCCAGGAGGTCAAGTATGTAAGTCACTGTGTCACAGGAGGGAGGATGCGGTGCATGGAACCTTGCTGCCCCTAGCTTCCCATTGGGCGCTGAACCCAACACCATCGGGACCTGGGCCGGGCTGCTACACTAGAACCGGCACAAGTTTTGCCTGCTGTCAAGGCTCATGTTCACTGCCAGCCTTTTTGCCATTCTGGCCGCCATGCTGGCACCCAATTACCTGGGCCTGGGTACAGTGGGCAGTGGTGCCTGCTCAAAGGGCTGCCCCGAATACAAGGTCTTCATAAGAGTTGCCTGCTGCTGAGACCGGTTTGGCTCAGTGGATAGAGTGTCGCCCTGCGGACTGAAAGATCCCAGATTCGATTCCGGTCCGGGGCATGTACCTTGCTTGCAGACACAACTCCAGTAGGGGGCATGCAGGAGGTGGCTGATCAATGTCTCTCTCTCATCGATGTTTCTGACTTTCTATCCCTCGCCCTTCCTCTCTGTAAAAAAATCAATAAAATATATTAAAAAATAAAAGTTGCCTGCTTCCTGACCGCCAACCTGGACACTAGCATAGACCCATGTCAGGGTTTCTAATCTTTGCATGTGGTGGATGACTACAGAGCCACACCATCCCCAACGGGAAACTCACCTACAGCACCACTGCGGCCATTGGCAAGCAGAAGGAAAAGCACATGCAGCACCTGTTGGCATGGCCCAGTGCAAGGTGTGTGCCTTCTTCAGCCTGTGCCTCAGCATGCATAAGAGAGGCTTGGCCCGAAGCCCACACTTGAGGTCATCGAAGAATGCAGAAGCTGGAACCAGGGTGGCACCACCAAGTGCCCGGGGTCTTCGGTACACTGGGACTTCAACAGGCAGCTATACAAGGTGCAGGGCATGTACAGCACCGCTGAGCTATTTTCACTCACCGTTAGCCTGGACGATAAGAACTCCTCAGAATATGTTATCCTCATTGACCAGGATGGGCTTACCCTACCAGAGAAGACCTTGTACTTAGCTCAGGATGAGGACAGTGAGAAGATCCTGACAGCTTACCAATTGTTCATGGAGCACCTGCTCAGCCTACTAGATGCTGATGCTGTGGAGCATAAGGCCCAGGAGATCCTGCAACTGGAGCAGTGGCTGGCAAACATCACAGTATCAGAGTATGATGACCTCCATTGAGATGTCATCTCCATATGCAACAAGGTGACACTGGGAGAGATGCAGAAAATAACTCCCCATCTGCAGTGGAAGTGGTTGCTGGACCAGATCTTCCAGGAGGACTACTCAGAGGATGAGGAGATGGTGCTGCTGGCCATGGACTATGTGCAGCAGTTGTCCCAGCTCATCTGCTCCATCCCCCGTAGTATCCTGCATAACTACCTGGTGTGGCACAAGGTAGTCATCCTGAGTAAGCATTTGTCAGCACCATTTCAAGAGGCTCTGCATGAGTTGCCCGGCAAGATAGAGGAGAGTGACAAACCCCAGGAGCTGACCTGTGTCTGCCTAGGCCAGGCCAACCGCCAATTAGGCATAACTCTTGGCACCCTCTTTGTACATGAACACTTCTCAGCTGCCAGCAAAGCCAAGGTGCAGGAGCTGATGGAAGACATCAAATACATATTGGGCCAGCACCTGGAGGAGCTGGATTGGATGGACGTTAAGACTAAGGCAGTTGCTCAGGTCAAGCTCCAATACATGATGGCAATGGTCAGCTACACAGACTCTCTGATCAAACCGGAGGCTGTGGACAAGGAGTATGAGTTTGAAACCCACGAGAAGACCTGTTTCAAGAATATCTTAAACAGCATCTGCTTTAGCATCCAGCTCTCAGTCAAGAAGATCTGGTAGGAGGTGGACAAGTCCATGTGGCTGCTTCCTCCACAAGCACTCAATGCCTACTATCTACACAACAAGAACTAGATGGTGTTCCCTGCTGGTATTCTGCAGCCACCCTAAATGATTCTGATTTTCCACAATCTCTGAACTATGGAGACGTTGTCACCATCATCAGTTACAAGCTGATGCAGGACTACAACGACTGAGGGAGCAGAGGGGGCAATATAACCGTGCAGGCCACCTGCTGCACTGGTGGACAGAGGCCTCCTACAGCCGCTTCCTGTGCAAGGTTGAATGCATCTTTCACCTCTACAACAACTTCACTGTCTACAAACCGGGAGAATGGGAAGCACAAACTTAGTGAGAACATTGTAGATATGGGAAAGTGTGGGGGGGGGGAGGCTCAAGCTGGCCTACTATGCTTATCAGAAGTGTACAGGAGCATGGCCCAGAGCACCCACAAGACCGGCTCAAGTACACACACAATCAGCTCTTCTTCATTGCCTTTGCCCAGAATTGGTGCATCAAATGGCAGTCACAGCCCATCTACCTGCAGGTGCTGATCGACAAGCATGCACTTCAGCACTATACGGTTCTGGGCAGTCTGTCCCAGTTTGAGAAATTTAGCCAGGCCTTCCATTGCCCCAAAGATTTGCTGATGAACCCTGCTCACAAGTACTTTATGTGGTGAGCTCGCTACTCCCCAGCCACTCGCACGCCTCCACAGTCTTGCACAAATTTTTTCCTGCTGGCCACTGGACCTGGCAGAGGCCCCAATCTGAGTGCCACCTACCTTCCCAACCCCTCCGGGATCTCACGTCCTGCTCTCCATAACTTCAGGGAGGACTCGGAGCAGGGATGAGGTTGGGCTTTAGGAAGAAATGGGGAGACATACGGGAGTCCCCAGATTTGACTAGAGTCAGCTGGAGCCTATGGCCAGGCCAGACTCTCCAGGCCCCACCTTTGCTGTGTTCTTGCTGCTATGTCTGATAAACAAAGCTGCTTTACCCTACAACTTAAATAACCAGAAAGAGAGCAACAAGAAAAGTCCAGAATTAAAGGAAGGAAATAATAAAGATTAGAGGGGAAAAAAATGACATAGAGACCAAAAGAATAATAGAAAAGATCAATAGAACCAAGAGCTGGTTCTTTGAAAGGATAAACAAGATTGATGAACTTCTAGCCAGGCTCACCAAAAAGGAAAGAGAGAGGACCCAAATAAATAAAACTAGAAGCAAAAGAGGTGAAGTAACAACCAACCCCACAGAAACATAAAGGGTTGTAATAAAATACTACAAACAACAAACACCATTCCAACAAAATGGACAACTTAGAAGAAATGGACATATTCCTAGAAAAATATTATCTTCCAAAACTTAACCAGGAAAAATCAGAAAACCTGAATAGGCCAATAACTACTGATGAAAGTGAAGCAATAAGGAAAAAACTTCCAGGAAACAAAAGCCAGGTCTGGATGGCTTCACAGGGTGAATTTTGCTAATCATTCAAAGAAGAAATAACAGTGATTCTCATCAAACTATTGCAAAATTTCAAGAAAAAGAAAAATTCTAAGCTCTTTCTGTGAAGCTGGCATTACCCTAATTACAAAACCAGATAAAGACACTACAAAGAAAGAGAATTATAAGCCAATATCAGTCATGGATATACTAGTAGATGCTAAAATCCTCCAAAAAATATTAGCACATTGTATCCAGAAACACATTAAAAAAGATCATACACCATGACCAAGTGGGATTTACTCCAGGTATGCAAAATTGGCACAATATCCACAAATCAATAAACATGATACATTTGTTTTATATAAATAAATTGAAAGACAAAAATCACATGATCATATCAATTGATGCAGAAAAAGCCTTTGACAAAATCCAATCCACATTTATGATAAAAATTTCAGCCAAGTAGGAATAAAAAATTGATACCTCAACATCCTATATAATAAAAGCCTACAAAATTTACAGGGAGCTCATACAAATTATCAAAAGGAAGATGAACAATCCAATCAAAAAATGGGCAAAGGACATAAATGGAGACTTCTTGTAAGTGTATATACAGAAGGCCAAAAGACATGAAAAAAATGCTCAAAATCACTAATCATCAGGAGATGCAAATCAAAACAACACTGAGGTACCATTTCATACCTGTCAGAATGGCTGTCATCAACAAATCAACAAATGACAAGTGGTGGTGAGGATATGGAGAAAAAGGAACCATCATTCAAAATTGGTGGGAATGCAGACTGGTGCAGCCACTGGTGCACTCCATCAGTATGAAGTTTCTTCCAAAAATTAAAAATGGAAGTCCCATTTGACCCAGTAATCCCACTTCTAGGAATATATCCCAAGAAATCAAACACCAATCAGAAAGAATACATACAACCCTAAATTATTCATAGCAGCACAATTTACGATAGCTAAGGTTTAAAAATAACCTAATTGCCCATTAGCAGGAGTGGATTAAAAAACTATGGCATATTTACACAATGGAGTACCATGCTGCTGTAAAAAAGAAAGAACTCTAACCATTTGCAACAGCATGGATGGACCTGGAGAGCATTGTGCTAAGCAAGATCTGTAGAGAAAGATAAATATCACACGATCTCACTCATTTGTAGAATATAATGAACAATATAAACTGATGAACAAAAATAGATCCAGAGACATAGAAGCATCGAACAGACTTACAAACATCAGAGGGAAGGTAGAGGGTCAGGGTGGGAGTAAGAGAGCAACTAAAGGACTTGTATGCATTGATATAAGCATAACCAATGGACACAAATAGTAAGAGGGTGAGGGCAGGTGCTGGACTGGAGGCAGGAACAGGCAGAGAAAGATCAATTGGGATAAAAGTAGATGTATACACTTTCAACAATAAATAGTTAAATAAATTTTAAAAAGAAATCAAGGAATTCTTTCTAAAAAAAATTACATTAGCATTCAAAAATCTTCATAGTTTCATATTCATGGTAAGAAGTCAGTAATACATTATTTTGACCATTCCCAATCATGCCACCCTCCAACCACCAAATCTAAATTTTATGCCCTCTCTCCACTACCCTGTACACCTTACTTTCTTGTAACACTACCCGTTATTTCCTTCACAAGCACAATCCTATTTAATAAGAGTAATCTACATATTGACCATACCTCCCCTACATCCACAAGACATGCCCACCAGCCAATCAGAGTGAGTATGCAAATTAACCCAAACAAGATGGCTAAGGCCACAGAGAGAGCAGTAGGGAGGCTTGGGTGAGCCCTGGCAATGGAGGAAGACATGCTTTCTGCACACCCTGGCTCACTCAGGCCTCCACTTAAGGCAACAAAGTTTCAATAGCTCCACTCCAGACCAAAGTTTAAATTGTAGAAGATAAATAAATCCCAGATATCATGGCCTCCACTCTGGGTCGCTGGAGGGTGTGGCCGGCCTACAAACCACGACAGGCCCCTCACCCAGGCCACTCCAGAACCCCAGGAATACCCACCCTGATCCAGGACATCCTTCAGGGCAAACCAGCTAGCCCCCACCCATGCACCAGGCCTCTATCCTATCTAATAAAAGAATAATATGCAGATTGACCATCACTCCAACACACAAGATGACTGTCCCCATGTGGTCAAAGATCCTTCCCTCATGTGGACATAAGATGGCAACTCCAAGATGGCCAAGTGGGGAGGGCAGTTGGGAGCGACCACGGCAGCAGAGGAAGGAAGTTGGGGGAGGGGGGGGACCCAGTCCTGCAGGGGAGAGCAGTTAGGGGTGAACAGACCCACAGGGTAGGACAGTTAGGGGCAAACAGGCTGGCAGGGGAGCAGTTAGGCATCAATCAGGATAGTAGGAGAATGGTTAGAGGATGATCAGGCTGGCAGGCTGAAGCGGTTAGGGGAAACCAGAAAGGCAGGCAGGTGATAAGTTGGGAACCAGCAGTCCTGGATTGTGAAATGTAAATCCAACTGCCCGTTTAAATCAGGCCTAAACGGGTAGTTGGGCATTCCTCAAAGGGTTCCAGATTGGAGAAGGAGCAGGCTTGGCTGAAGGACACCCCCACCATGCATGAATTTCGTGCACCAGGCCTCCAGTTTATAATATAAAATGTAAGCACGTTTAATGCCTATATTCCCCCGGTAAGGTGCAAGGTCAACTTAAGGGAAGGAGTCATAGTCTGTTTTGTTGTTCACCTCTTGATACTCAGGGACTAGCAAACCCCATAATCTAATTTGGTTTTACAGCTGGTTTCTAATTATAATGCAGGTATTTCTTGAGAAGTGATAATTCTTGACAAATTTTAGTGCCTTCCATCTCAGTGCCAAAACATGATGATGAACAATAATATAGAGAAAAGGGGGATATCAAAGTAATGTAATCAGTAGTACAGAAACAGTGAGCCCAGATAGCACCTTTGAAATGATGGTCTATCATAGCTCTACTAGTAAAACTCTTAAGAAATCCAATAAGATAAAATCTCTTAATACAATCCTATATGACCTCATTTTGTTTTGACCAACTATTTGTGAAAAATAGGTTTTTAATTAAATTTATTGGGGTAATATCTACATTAGTAAAAGAGAAATATGCAAATTACTGTTACTCTGCTGTGCTGCAAGCCAATGAGAGTATGCAAATTAACCTGAAAACATATCAGCAGCTCCGCCACCACGCCACTCTGGGACTGCGGGGGTCTGAGAAGTCTGACACGAGTGCCTGAGGCTGGCTGTAGCCAGGGAGACCAAGCCATCTGCCCCATGATCCTAGGCTGCATCCAGCAGCAGACGTTTCACATCCACCTGCCCCACTTCCTGCAGGAGATGGAGAAACCAGGCCCTAGCACCCAGGAGATGAAGAAGCTGCCTGCACCATGATCCCAGGGCACACAGGACACAGCCAGCTGGAGAAGTCACACACACTGCATCCAGGGAAGATGGAGAAGCCGCCTGACTACAGTCCAGGCGCCAGCACCTGCAGCTGGCTGAAGGAGAAGCCACCCCTCCAAGTTCTCAGGGGCCAGTACTTGCAGCAGCAGCCCAGGCGAAACCGCCAACCTACCATCCCCTGTGGCTGCAGCAGGCCTGGACACCTATGGCGGACCTCAGGCGCTGGTATCAGATTTCTCCAGATCCTGGGTGCCTGTGGTCGACTAGAAGAGGGAATCCTGGGTTCTGGATGCAGGATCGAGACATCCTTTTGTTAGGGGCAATCAAGCCAGCAGGGAAGTAGTTAGGGACAATCAGGCTTGCAGACAGAAGAAGTTAGGGGCAATTAGGCAAGCATGCAAGTGGTTAGGAGCCAGCAGTTCTGAATTGTGAGAGGGATGTCTGACTGCTGGTTATCCTCTGAGGGGTCCCAAATTAGAGAGGATGCAGGCCGGGCTGAGGGACACAGACCCTCTCCCTACCCGCCCCATGCAATAATTTTGTGCACTGGGCTACTAGTTGGTTAATAAAATTATATAGATTTCAAGGATAGATTTCTATAAAACAAAATCTGTAGTTTACACTGTTTGCACACAACCCAAAGTTAAATTTCCATCCATTGTTCTTTGGCCATTAATAACACAACATAACATGATGTTATAAATAATATTTTTCAATTTTTTAATTGATCAAGTGTCCATATCGCCACATTGCCTCCCACCCCACTCCCATATATGTCTACATCCCACCCCCATTGTCTCGTGTCCATTGGTTATGCTTATATGCATGCATCCAAGTCTTCTGGTTGATCTCTTACCTCCATCCCCCAGCCTTCCCGTTGTAATTTGACAATCTGTTTGATGCTTCTCTGCCTTTGTATCTATTTTTTTGTTTAAATAATATTCTTACATGTGAAAAGAATGAGCAAATACAGAGGTGATGCTAAGACACTATAATGGCATAGTTTCAGCTCTTCAATTCAATTAATTTTATCCTTTCACTCCTGCATTCATTCTATTCTCAAGAAACCATCCTTAAGCTCTTCATGAAGAATATATCACACTAATAGTAGTCTCTTGTGTGTGTGGGGGGGGGTATGTAGGAGGATTTACATGTATATTTTCATGTATTTATGTTAATGTATTACATGTACATTCCTTGAGTTTTTATGACAAGCATATGTGTGTATGTATAAAACCTTTAATGACCAGAGTGATTAATTATTCTTATTATAATTCCTAAACAATTTTAAGAAACAACACTTGGAAAAAAAAAAATCACTTGTCAGACCAAAAAGAAATCTAGCCCAGAAACTGCAGACTAGTAATAGTGACATCAATTCATAACCTTATTAAGATAATACCATTTGGAATAGCATGCCTCTTTGGTCAAGTTATTAAAGTTTGGTTAATGTTTCCAACTTTAGAAATAATGATATGATTATTTTATAAGATGATATTGTATTATAAAGATCAACAGCAATTTTTATGACATTCATTTGTACCATCATAAATCCACAAAATACTTATTAGACTTAAAAAAAATCAATCATTGAGTACTGTTTTATTTTTTAACAAACCTTTATTGTTCAAATTATTAATATTATTTATTTTTACCCCCATAGCCACCCTACACCCTGCTCCTACCCCTCCCTCTGCCCTTACCTCCCCCATTGTCCTCATCCATAGGTGTATGATTTTTGTCCAGTCTCTGCCTGCACCCCCTTCCTCCCTTCCCCCTGAGAATTATCAGTCCACTCCCTTTCTATGCCCCTGATTCTATTATATTCACCAGTTTATTCTATTCATCAGATTTCTAATTCACTTTATTTTTAGATTCATTTGTTGATACATATGTATTTGTTGTTCATAATTTTTATATTTACCTTTTTCTTCTTCTTCCTCTTCTTACAGAGTACCTTTCAGCATTTCATATAATAATGGTCTGGTGTTGATGAACTCCTTTAGTTTTTTTCTTATCTGTGAAGCTCTTTATCCGCCCTTCAATTCCGAATGATAGCTCCCCTGGGGAGAGTAATATTGGTTGTAGGTTTTTGCTATTCATCACTTTGAATATTTCTTGCCACTCCTGTCTGGCCTGCATAGTTTCTGTTGAGAAATCAGCCGACAGTCCTATGGGTGCTCCCTTGTAGGTAACTAACTCTTTTTCTCTTGCTGCTTTTAATATTGTCTTTTGATCTTGGCATTTTAATTATGATGTGCCTTGGTGTAGTCCTCTTTGGATTCCTTTAGTTTGGGGTTCTCTGCGCTTCCTGGACGTGTAAGGCTATTTCTTTCACCAGGTGGGAGAAGTTTTCAGTCATTATTTCTTCAAATAGGATTTCAGTATCTAACTTTCTCTCCTTCTGGCACTCACATAATTCTGATGATGGTATGCTTCAAGTTGTCCCAGAGGTTCCTTACACTATCTTCACATTCTAGGATTCTTTTTTCTTTTTGCTTTTCCAGTTGAGTGTTTTCTGCTTCTTTGTATTTCAAATCTTTGACTTGATTATTGTTCCTCTAGTCAACTTTTAGGTCTCTGTATAATATTTTTATTTCAGTCAGTGTATGTTTAATTTCTAGTAGGTCTTTTTTCATCTCCTCTGGGGTCTCGCTACATTTCTCCATCTTTTCTAGGAAATTCTTGAAAACCTTATAACCATGGTTTTGAAGTCTATATCTAGTAGTTTGTTTTCCTCCATTCTTTTCGTGACCTATTCCTTTGTATCCACATTTTCACTGCTTCCCTGAGTTAGTAGAGTAGCTTTGTGTGCTAAGTATCCTATATGGCCCAGTAGATACACCTCCCCAGTTACCTGAGGTGGACTCTCTTGGTGCACCACTTTGTGGACTGTGTGTACAGCCTTGTTGTAGTTAAGTCTTGAGTGTTGTTGGTATCACTAGGGGCAATTGACCTCCAGGCCAATATGTTATGAGGATCAACTGTGTCTATGCCAGGAGAACTTCTGTGCTGGAGTCAGCCTTATGATATAAGACTTTCAAAATTGCAAAAGCTCTGTGCTCAGCTTGGATGGAACAGAGTCTCAGGGCTTAACAGACAGCCTTGGGTTCCTGTCAGCCCTGCCCTACATGGCCCCTGGGTCTCAGTATCTCTCAGTAATCACTGCAGCCCTCTCTGCACTCACTTGCGCTCACGTGCCTCCAGACCTCTGTCTTTCAGGGCTCCCCTGAGTTTCCGTGCACTCCGGCGACCCATATGCATCTGGGTCCTCAGGGTCTCACCCAAAACTGGGGTTCAGTGCAGTCAGAAGTGGAGTTCAGAGCAGTCGGGAGATTCTGTCTTCCTCCCGCTAGAGAAAGTCAGTGACACAATCAGTAGTCAGTCCTCTCTGTGAGCACTGGCACACGCTCCTCCAGACCTCTGCCTTTGGCTGTTCCCCTGAGTTTCCTTGCACTCCTCCCTTTTTCCAACAGTCCAGACTCCCCACATATGTATCTCAACCGGAACTTGGGTTCAGTGTAGTCAAACTGGGATTCAGTTCAGTCTGGAGTTTCTATCTCCTTCCTGCTAGCAGAAGCCAGCCAGGCACCCCCAGTCTTCTCCACACGTGTGTCTCCATACCTCAGATTTTTGCAGCTCCTCTGAGTCTCCATGAGCCCCTCTCTTTCCTTCTGGTTGTAGAATTTCCACTCAGCCAGCTTTCCTGTGGTTCTGGATGATGTCCCTTTTATCTTTTAGCTGTAGTTTTGAAATTGTTGTGGCGAGGCAGCATTTTAGGTGTTCACCTATGCCACTATCTTGGTGTTTTTGGTTTTTTTTGAGTACTCTGTTTTAAAAGGACTAACAAAAATGCATATATATCAATTCAATAAGGCAACAGCATTGTTTCCAACTTAGTTTAGTTTTTCTATGTATGTGAGGCAGTTATAGTAGAAAGTGAAGAGTGTTCGGAAAAACAATGAAACCAAACAATAATTATATGGTTAAGATAAAAGATTAACTAAGGCTATGCAGACAAACAATTATTGGTAGAAAGAGATTCTGTTCAATTGTAAACTTTTGTTCTTGTGCTTGTCCCTTTAGAAAAGTTTAAAGTAAATGTCAATCTCTGTATTTTGACTTGCAAATTGCTTTTATAAATCACAACATCTATTCTTGAAATTTCACATGTCAACAGCTCATTAATACTTACAGTAAATGTAGTTCTCTAAAAAGAACCACAGATTTTACATTTATTGAGACAGAATGCTGGCACACAAAAATAGAGTTCCTTCAATTATATTTTGGCAGAAGTTAACTTTAGTTTAAAATCTGTCTACAGAAATGATGACAACAAAGCAATGAAGTTACTATTTTAAATAAGATTAGCTGTTGTTGGTAGTGATGATGCTTGGATAGTGTTTATAAATCAAGAGAGACTGTACTTAGTATTTCATAATGGGCCACTTCAGAACCATTTACCATCAACATTTAAATGGTATAAAAATGTAAACAGTGGCAGAAAATTAAAGTACTAAGTTATTTTCACAAATTCATGACTGCAACACATACACATAAAATACTAAAAGTGTACTTTTGCCTGCTGTTAGTCTTATAGCTTTTGTCTCGTTTAATATTTAATGTTTTAATATAAGAAATGTTTAATCAAAGTAAGAAAGATAACACTACTCAACAGTTTTTCAGGATGAAATTTTAAGTTTGGGTTACTATTCTCCTAGCTAAGTACATAAATTGTCCTGCAAATAAATGAATTTTACTGAATTTGTTAACATTACATTTAGTTTTATTGAGGTACAGAAGTTATAGCAGCTCAATAAGTCAGGCTGTCTTTGTGACAATTTAAATTAGAGAAAGGATCTTAAGACCATTTTACAAATATTTAAACATGGTAAAAATTTGAGACACTACCTTTTTTTTAACTAAAATATTAATAAATAAAAGCCATATGCATATGGGAGTCCACATTTTATTTACAAAAGGAAACTGAAAACACCTTTAAATACAGCAGCAGATAACTGGTTAAATAAATTGTAGTGTATTCATATGAAAAAAAACAAAATTACAATTACAATATCGTATTTTTGATATGTTAAAATGTTTAAGCAAAATAACACACACACACATACACACAAAAAGATCTTCTGTAAGAAAGTTTATGTACCTGCAGCAGAAATTACTACCTGTCTACCAAAATCTCCCCTTTTCTCTCAAGTAGCCATTGAGGTAGGAATGGGTATCATGCCTCCTTTATAACTATGCAACTATTTGTGGATATATGACTAAGTTTTTGTCCAGGGAATATGAGCATAAGTAACTTATGCCTTTGTAGACCTAGGCCTTAAAAGGACAAAGATCTGTCTCCTTCTTCGAAAATGAATGTGCGCAAACCTATGACCCAGTTTAGATCATGCAAACAATAAATACCTTACCAGATAGTGAGGAAATGAGAGGGAAGAAGTCTGAGACCCCATGGAGCAGAACTATCTCCACTCTTTATATTTGTTTTAAAATCACAAACTATGTTTAGTAACTGTTCTTCAAGCCACTGTATTTTGGTCACAGCTCTTCATTCTTTCATTCTAACTAATGTAGCATGGCAAAGAAAAAAGTCATAACTAATGTTCACTGCATATATAAGTAGTAACAAGTAATAGCAGTATACTTTCTTATTTTTCCCCTCATGACATAGTGCAGATATATAGTTGTTACAATAAAAAAAAAACACCTAAGATTTTAATAAACTTCAGAATTTAAATAATTATTTCTTCTTTGATCCTATTTTTGGCATTATCCTTTAACAAATGTAGAAGACAGCTATTGTACAGAATCGTTAAAGAAATATATATTTATATGGGCTAAAAGTATTTTCTAGAGCAGGGGTCAGTAAACTTATGTAAAGGGCCTGACAAATATTTTAGGTTTTGCAGGGTATATGGTGCTTGTCAGAACTATTCAACTCTGCCACTATATAACAAAGCAGATGGAGACAATACGTACATGAATGAGCATGATTTTGTTTCAATACTTTATTCACAAAAACAGGCACCTGGTCTGTAGACCAGTTTGCCAATCCCTTGTCTAGAGTATAATCCTCACTCTACCATAGATTTTTTTAAAACATTGAAGAAAACAGTGAGTAGTTTTCATTCTCCATGACTGGAAAAATCTTTTCAAAACTGGATTATCTGAAAACTGAAAAACCAACCAAATACGTATGGAAACTTTCTTATTCTATTCATTTAAGAAAGGAAAAGTAAGCTTTCCTGAATCCAATACTCTCAGCAAGTAGCATTTATGAAATGTCTACCCACAGATAGTGTCCTGCAAGGTGACAAAGACAAGGTTCTTCATGTTTCAAGATGATGCTAGGATATATAGTGTATTGTTACAGTCTTGGTGAACTGCAAGAGCTAATTTACTTTATCTTCAATTTTTCATATGGTCAATTTGGCAAATTCAACCAAATGAGCCACTCCAGCCAGGCAATAATGTTCTTTTTTGTTGTTGTTGCAGGATTTGGTTCAGATCCCCACATTGCATTTATGGCCCCTTCATAGTCATAGATTCTTACACGAAGTCATTTATCCAAAAAGTATTTACTGAGCACCTATGTGCCAAGCATCTCAAAACAGATAAAGTGTATCATAACATGAGACTTCTTAGTATTTCCTTTGAAGCAGCTTTCATAGCTTTAGAGAAAGCTTATGTCAGGGAACAGCTTACAGTATAGTCTTACATAAGCACAGAAGATTATTAAAATTTCATGTTTCATCTTTTAGAAATGTGAGATCTTAATTATATATCCACTTTTAAATCACATTTTTAAATGTTCTCAGTTTAGTTGGAGGTACCAGTATGGATTCATGGGCACACACACACAGACACACACAAGAGAGGGAGAGGGGAAAGAGAGGGAGAGGGAGAGGGAGAGAGATATCAAAGAAATGCAGGGTGTCCCCAAAAAATTTACACACACTCTGAATGATTATGAGGTATTTATTAACATACAGTTAATTTTCAAAATTAAGTTATTTATCACCTATGAAAGTGTGTACACAATTTTTGGGACACCCTATATAGATTTATATGTATGAGTGACATACACGTAAAAATATATTTATGTATTAACTAGTTCTCTACACTGAGAAAGCTTAAAATCAATAACATTCCAGTAAGAATGAGCACATTCAGTGCTTAGAACTAGGTTTCTAAACACCATTCTCAAAAAAATGAAGAGAGGGCTCCTGAATAAGTGGTTGATTCTGGAGCTAGAGCAGAGAAAATATAACATGAGCATGGAACATCTTGCAGTGTCATAAAGTAAGGAAGTGCACAAAAAAGGATGGGACATTTTACAAGGACATCTATGTATATAAAAGGCTAATATGCTAAGTGTCCGTCACATAGCAACACCCAGCTTCCTCTCACTAGAGACTAGCCTCCTTGAAATTTCTTCAGCCCAGGAATAGGACTTGCTTTATAGCCAGGTGGAAACATTTTAAACTTTAATCAAATGTCTGTGAAGCATTCTCCCATGCCTCATCTCATTTGATCTTTACAGTAGTCCTGAAGTAGGTAGATAGGAAACTTGATGGAATCCTATTTTCTTTTCATTAGCCAGGAAATGGAGATTTAGAAAGCTTGGAAACTTGACCTGACTGAAAAGAAGAAATAATGGACCTTGAAAATGAATTCAAGTTTTCTCACTGTACAGAATATACTCAAACACTGCTGCAATTCAATATTTTACCTTTTGTTCTCCCTGCATGATATACAATAATCTGCTTAGTGTTGATATTTAGCGCTGTGTTGCTGACAATTATTTGAAAGAGAATTTAGGTGCTTCACTGGACTGGATAAATTGTAGCTAAATCAGAAAGGTCTAATTAAGCAAGTTTATTCTATATCTATAAAAGGCTAAAGTTGACTCACGCTTGCACAATACATATAAAGCTCTCACTGGCACTTATTGAACACATGTTTTTCAATCTGTCGTTGTCTACTGTGAATTTTGTTAACACTTCTATTATAAAGAAAGGGTGAATAGAGATATTAAAATATACCTTCTAATGAATTTCCTTTCAATGTGCATGAATTTGTGCACCAGGCCACTAGTAAGAACATAATGGAAGGAACACAAAATCACCAAAGTTGGAATAATTTAATTTTTTAAGTGGCAGTATTAGGTTATTACAACTCACAGAATAAAATATCTAAGGACCCATACTGATATACATAATTGTATAAATTAATAAATAGGAGAGAATAAACAGCTCTTTACAAGAATTTGCAATAAATAAATAAAGATGGAAAGAGGAACATAAAAAAAAAAAAATCACCATTAGGAAAACATCAGTGTACCTCACAAGGGAGAATTTGAGATTATTAAGAAGTAAATGCAATGTGGGGAACTGAACCAAATCCTGCAACAACAAAAAAGAACATTATTGCCTGGCTGGAGTGGCTCATTTGGTTGAATATCACCTTATGCACAGAAAGTTTGAGAGTTTCATTCCCAGTCAGGGCACATACATAGGCTGCAGCTTCAATCTCTGGTCAGGATGTGTACTGGAGGCAACCAATCAATGTTTTTGTCTCACACTGATGTTTCTCTTCCTCTCTTTCTGTCCTCCGCTCCTTCTCTCCCTTCCTCCCTCCCACCCTTCCTCGCTCCCTCTATCTCTCTACCTTCCTCTCTCTAAGCATGTCCTCCAGTAAGGATTAAAAAGAAAAAACATTTGGTAAAATTCAAATTAGGTCTATAGTTTAACAGTCATTATTCCACCAATATTAAATTTCTGAGTTTAATAATTGTACTATGTCTACATAAGATATCAGTATTAGGGGAGAGGAAGCTCAATAAATTATATACAGAAACTCTGTACTAATTTTGTAACTTTAATATAAGTCTAAAATTTGTTCAAATATTTTTAATGTTTTAGTGCATTTAATACACTATAATGTTTACAAAATTTACATATCACTCTTTATCCTTTGGCTTCATAATCTGCCACCACCCCACCAAGTGCCAGAACACCAATACAGTTGAAAAGCATGGTCCAAACTTCATGAACAATAGAACTTAATTGTGAAATAAGAAAAAACATAAGGTAATGATTTTGTACTATGTCTACAAATTAGAATTAGTGGAATAGCTCAAATCATTATAAACTACAAGTGAGGTATATTTCAAAGAATGTTTGGAATATGCATAAAAATTTTTGAGTTTTGGTCCCAATCTTATGCTTGTTTAACCCTGGGCAAACCTCAATTTTCTCATCAATAGGCAACTCGCTTCTAAACTACCATGAATTTACCATCTACAGATTGGCAAGCACCAATGCTGCCTTGAGTATGTGAGACAATTCAACATTCCCATCAATAAAAGAGTGGATAGTCATATATAAAACTTCCTAGCATTTATATATTTATCAAGTATTTATTTAAGGACTGCAGTATGCCAGGCCCCTTAGATACTAGGGATATAAAGATGACTAAGTCCTAACTGGTTTTGCTCAGTGGATAGAGCATCAGCCTGAGGACCAAAGGGTCCCAGGTTCAATTCCAGTCAAGGGCATGTATCTTGGTTACAGGCACATTCCCAGTGGGGGGTGTGCAGGAGGCAGCTGATCAATGTTTCTCTCTCATCAATGTTTCTAACTCTCTATCCCTCTCCCTTTCTCTCTGTAAAAAATCAGTTAAAATTTTAAAAAGATGACTAAGACATGATTCCTGATTATAAGAGTCTAACAGGGCCAATCAATCTTTAAACAATAATAATACTGAGTGAAAATGTTACAGTCAGAATACTTCAAAGTACAGACAAAAAATAAATAAATAATACTAGAATTATCAAGAAAGATTTTACTAAAAATAAAGCAATATTTTAGCTATGTCCCTAAGGTAGAGTAAGCATTGTTCACATAGAATAGAGGTCAGCATGAAAAAAAGCATAAAGAAATGAGCATGTTGTATATTCAGAGAGGGTAATGGTGGTATGCAGATGAAACAAGAATATTCAGGTAAAAGGGGAAATTTATCTGAGAATTTATAACTGCACTACTGGCCTGGTGCACAAAATTCATGTACATTAAAAGGGGAATAATTAGAAGAAATATTTTAATATTGCTATTTGCCCTTTCTCTATAGTATAAGTGTCAGAGATTCAAAAAAATTAGTAAAATGTATATGAAAATATCCCCCCTGTCAGAGTCTGGTGCACGCTGTGGGACCCATAGTCAAGTCCCCGCCCACCTACAGTGCCTCAAAATTGCATGAGACCCAGAACTAGCCAGCCCCACCCCTATTGGGTGAGATCCAAACATGGCTGGCACCAACCCCATCAAGCCCCACCAGGCAGGGGAATCTCAATCTCAGGTCCCCTGGCCTGGTGGGGGGTGCAGCCTCAGGTCCCCCATTAAGCCCTGCCAGGTGGGGGGGGTGCAGCCTCAGGTCCCCCAGCACATCCTCGGGTCCCCTGGCTTGGCAGCAGTGGGGAGTGTGATCTGAGGTCCCACAGCCCAGTGCCAGGGCAGGTGGCATGCCTTGAGTTCCCGGTCAAGCCCCACTGGGTCAGGGACTTGGCCTGAGGTCACCTGTCAAGGCCCATGAGCCAAGGAATGCAAGTGTCCTCTAGAAGCTAGAAAAGACAAGGAAATTGAGTCTTCCTAGAAACCTCCTGAAGGAAAGTATCATTACTTGGCCTAAATCTTTATTCAGTGCCGTGATATTCAGTTCATAATTCTAACCTGCAGAACTGTAAATAAATGAATTTGTGTTGTTTTATAAAAATTATATTTGTAGTAATTTGTTACAGCAGCAATGGGAAAGTAACAGTCAATAATAGCATTGGATGACCAGGCAAAAGAAGGGGAGGGAGTAAGAGGTAAAACAAAGAACATATATGCATAAATACAAAACTAATGGACATAGACAGTAAAATGTGGTGAAGGCGAGGATGGTAGTGGAAACAGGGTAGAAGGAGGCAAAGGTGGGGTGAGGAACACCTGTAATAGAATTTAAAAATATACATTTAGGAGGAACATACATATCCCTTAACCAGATTACACAGAATTCCCATAAATACTAGTAAATCCCCATAAAACATTTGAAATTCAATATTTTAACAAAGAAAAAAGAAAAAAAAATACTGAGCCTGAAGCTGTAGAGAAAAGAACTAGTAGTATTAAATCTCCAATTATTTCATATAATAAAAAATGTAATAAGTACATCACACGTTCAGAAAAATGAAAGAATAAATTGAAACACAATGAAAGAATATGACAGCCTTAAAAAATAACCAAACTGAACTTCCAGAAATGAAAGTCATTGAAAAATAATAGCTAGAACAAATAGAAAATTAGACACATCTGAAGACAGAATTAATGAACCAGAAAAGAGGCCTGCAAACATCCTCTATAATAAAAGCCTAATATGCTAAGTGTCCGGTCATCCAGTTGGCCATTCAACCAATCAAAGTGTAATATACTAATGATATGTTAAGGCAGTTCAACCACTCGCTATGACATGCACTGACCACCAGGGGACAGATGCTCTGACCAGAAGGTTAGTTTGCTGCTGGGGTCCGGCTGATCAGGACTAAGAAAGATGGGCTGGACATGCCCTGGAGCCCTCTCTGGCTGGCCAAACTCCCATGTCCCTCCCAGGTCCTGATTGTGCACCAGTGAGGTCCCTCAGCCTGGCCTGCGCCCTCTTGCAATCCTGGCTGAGGGACCACTCCCCACCCCAAGTGCACTAATTTCATGCACTGGGCCTCTATTTTTCTATAAAAAGCCAATAGTAAATTTTTAAGCTTTGCAAGCATACAGTTTTTGTTGCAAAAACTCTACCTTTGTAGCATGAAAGCAGCCACAGTCAATATGTGAAAAGTATATGCATAAATGCGTAAATATGGTTGTGTTCCAGCAAGACTTTACTTACAAAAACATGTAGCTGACCTGTGGTGCCACAGTTTGTAACACCTTAATTAATGTAAGGAAACTACCCAGAATGTTGTATCAATGGTAAAAAAGATGAAAAACATAAAACATACTGAGAAGCATAAAAAATAAAAAGAGAATGTCCACTACATAAGAGAATTTCTGGAAGAAAAAATAAGAAAGGTCATGTTTGAAAAAGCAGTTGAGAATTTCTTAACCAACAAAAGATATGTTATCTGATTTCAAGAAGTAAAGCAAGTTCTGAACAGGATAAATAGAATCAAAACCAACACCTAGACAGATAAGAGTAAGGATATATAGTTAGCTATAAAAACAAATAGATGAATATTAAAGCAATCAGAAAGAAATGATCATTCATTTACATAATAATGACATTTCTCAACAACAATAGCAACAAAAGATGCTAGAGGGAAAAAGTGCAGAAAAAAAATCACCCCCAAAGTGTAATTTTAGAAACAATTAAACTATAATTTAAAATTCAGAGTGAAATAAAATCATTAACAAAGACAGACCTTAGCACTAAAAGCAGAGCTCACCACTAAGAGACTCTGGTTGAAAGAACTTCATTTAAATAAATATGTAAAAATTTAAAGATAGTCTATTCCTAATATATAGAAATTTCATCTATAACACCAAACTAGTTGTAAGGAGGAAAAAAGGTTATAAACAAACTCTATTCAATAAAAAGCAGAAAAATACGAGAAGGAAAGCAAAGAAAAGGCAAGGTAAAGGAAAAAAATTGCTTAACATGATAGAAATATGTCCAAATAATACTGAAACAGAATAAATGTAAATGAACTAAACTCAATTAAAAGACAGATTGCCAGATTGAATTAAGACAATGAAATCTAGTTACATGCTATAGGCAGAAGCATACCTAAAACATAAAGACACAGAAAGATAGAAAATAAAAGGAAAAAGCAGTATATTGGGGGGAGGAGAGGGGCAGAAAATCCTGATGTCAGTATATAGTATCATACAAAACAGACTTTAAGATAATAAGCATCATCAGGGTAAAAACATAAGTTAACTACATTAAGATATCATAATTCTAAACTTATATGCCCTTATGGATATACATACAGAATAAATGAAGCAGAAATTGAATCTATATATATATATATATATATATAAAAGCCTAAGCGACCATCTGACTGGTAGCTATGAGGCTCAAAGACCACCAGGCAGCAGATGCTCCGACCAGTAGCTATGACGCACAGTGAGCACCAGGGAGCAGACACTCAACGCAGGAGATGCTGAGATGTGGTGACTTGGCAGATGCAGTTCTCGGATGACACACCTGGAACCAGAGGTACAGAGAGGAGGGAGCCTGATTCCAGGGTGCGTTACCCGAGCACTGCCCTCTCACAATCCGGGATCCCTTAGAGGATGTTGGAGACCCAGTTTCAGCCCAATCCCCACAGGCCAGGCCAAAGGACCCCACCCGTGCAGAATCGTGTACCAGGCCTCTGGTTATAAAATAAAAATAAGAATTCCACAATTAGTAAAGGAGATTTAAATATACAATTCCAAAATTAATAGATCAGATAACAACAATTCTGAACAACAAAATTAACAAGTTTGATCTAATGACATATATGGAACTTTACATCCAACAATTTAGCCAAAACACATTTTTAATCCACACAGAGTCATATGAACCATAAAACACCAAAAATTCAAAAAAATGTCAAATGATATCATGCAGAGCTCATAATTTGACAATAATGTAATTAAATTTGAAACCAATTACCAAAAAGATAAATTTTGTAAATATATTGGGTTAGAATGTATAATTAACTCTCAAAACTTAATAGGAAAACAAACAATCCAATTAGAAAATAGACTAAAGACATCCCATTTTAGCAAAGTGAATATAAAGATAGCAAATAAGCACATGAAAAATGTTCATCATTAGAGGGAGAAAACAAGATGGTGGCATAGATTAACACCTGAACTGCTGCCTCACACAACAATTTCAAAACTACTAGTAAAAGACAAAACAGACATCATTCAAAACCACAAGAAGGCTGGCTGAGTGGAAATTCTTCAAATGGAAGGAAAGAGAAAAGCACTCTGACACTCACAGGAGCTGCAGAATGCAGAGGTACAGAGGTGTGCGCACGGAGAGGGCTGGCAACTGTGTACGTGGCAGGATTACTCAATTGGGAGGGAGACAAAAGTTCCCGAATGTGCTGAACGTCAGTTCCAGGTGAGATTCTGAGGAACCAGACTCATACTAGGTGAAACTGGACTGTCAGAAAAGAGAAAAGCATACTGAGACTCAGAGGAACTGCAGAAGGCAGATACAGAGGCGCGCACACAAAGAGGGCTGGCAACTGTGTACGCGGCTGGCTTGCTCAATTAGGAGGGAGACAAAAGTTTCTGAATATGCTGAACGTCAGTTCCAGGGGAGACTTTGGGGACCCAGACTCATACTAGGTGAAAACGGACAGTCAGTAAAGAGAAAAGCACACTGAGACTCAGAGGAACTGCAGAAGGCGGAGGTACCGAGGCGCACAGGGAGAGTGGGCGGGAAACTGAGTATGCAGCTAGCTTTCTCAAGTGGGAGAGAGACCAAAGTTCCTGACTGCACTGAACTCCAGTTCCAGACAAGAGTCTGGGGACCCAAACCCATTTGGGGAGAAATTGGACTGTCTGGAAGCAGAGGGAACTCGAAGGCGACTTTCTCTCAGAGGTGCTTGCAGCAATTACCATGGCACACTGAGACAGAGGGGCCTATTAGGGCAGGGCTGATGGTATACCAATGCTGTCTGCTCCACCCTGAAACTCCATCCCATCCAAATTGAGCACAGAGGCTTTTGCAAGTCTTGTCTCATAAGGATGTCTCCAGCACAGAAGTTCTCCCAGCCTAGACACATCTGATCCTCACAATCAATTGGCCTGGAAGTCAATTCTTCACAGTGATACCAACAATAATCAAGGCTTAATTACAATAAGGCTGTGCATATAGCCTATAAAGGGGTATACCAAGAGTGTCAAACTCAGGTAACTGGGGAGGCTGAGCCAATGGGCGCTATAGGACACCTAGCACAAAAAGCCACTCCATCAACTCAGCGAAGCAGCCAAAACGTGAAGAAATAGAAAAAAGTCACAAATGAAAAAAACAAAACAAAACAGAGGAAGTAAAACTACTAGATATAGAGTTCAAAACCACAGTTACAAGGCCTTCCAAGAATTTTCTAAAAAAGGCCGATAAATTTATAGACACTCGAGGATATGAAAAAGGACCAACTAAAAATTAAACATACACTGACTGAAATAAAAAATATTATATAGATATCTGTCAGCAGATTAGAAGATCACAAGAATCAAGTCAAGGATTTGAAATGTAAAGAAGCAAAAACTCAACAGAAAAGCAAAAGGAAAAAAGAATCCAAAAATGTGAAGATAGTGTAAGGAGCCTCTGGGACAACTTCAAGCATACCAACATCAGAATTATGGGGGTGACAGAAGAAGAGAGAAAGCAAGATATTGAAAACCTATTTGAAGAAATAATGACAGAAAACTTACCCCACCTGGTGAAAGAAATAGACTTACAAGTCCAGGAAGCGGACAGAACACCAAACAAAAGGAATCTAAAGAGAACCACACCAAGACACATCATAATTAAAATGCCAATAGCAAAGGACAAAGAGAGAATATTAAAAGCAGCAAGAGAAAAACAGTTAGTTACCTACAAAGGAGCAGCCATATGACTGTCAGCAGATTTCTCAAAAGAAACTATGCAGGCCAGACAGGAGTGGCAAGAAATACTTAAAGTGATGAATAGCAAGAACCTACAACCAAGATTACTCTACCCAGCACAGCTATCATTCAGAATTGAAGGGTGGATAAAGAGCTTCACAGATAAGAAAAAGCTAAAGGAGTTCATCACCACCAGACCAATATTATATGAAATACTGAAATGTATTCTTTAAAGAGAAGAAAAGGTAAAGATAAAAATTATGAACAACAAATACATTTCCATCAACAAGTGAATCTAAACGACTAGTGAATTAAAAATCTCATGGACAGAAAACTGGTGAATATAATAGAATTAGAGGCATATAAAGGGAGTCGACTGACAATTCTCGGGGGAAAGGGGTCTGGGGGTGCGGGAAGAGACTGGACAAAAATAGTACACCTATGGATGAGGACAGTAGGGGGGATTAGGGTAGAGGGTGGGGGTGGGAACAGGGTAGAAGGGAGCTTGGGGGAAAAAGTGGAATAATTGTAATAAGCTGAACAATAAAGATTTATTTTAAAAATAAGGAACAAGTTTGATACTGTTAAAAAAAAACAAAAATGTTCATAATTAGACATTAGAGAAGTATGAATTAAAATCACAATGAGACATCCCTATACACCAATCAGAATCCCACCCACCCATCCAAATAGTGAAAATATGGAATGCTGGCAAAAATGAAGAAAAACTGAACAGTTGCACACTGATAGTGGGAATATAAAATGGTTTAGGCAGTCTAGGAAACAATTTGTAATATATTCAAAAAATAAACATTTCATAATCATATGACCCAGCATTTATTGCAGCAAACTAAAATTTAAGTAAACCACACATAAATCTATAGAAGAAGCAATTTTATTTATAATAGCCAAAAACAGGAATCAGCCCAAATGCCGTTCAACAGGTGAATGGTTAAACAAAGATAAAAAGGAACAACCTTGATAAATCTGCAAGGGAATTGTCATTGTAAAAGATCAATGCCAAAAAGCTACATATTGTACAGTTCCATTTTCAAAATTACAAAATTATAGAACTAAAACACAAATTAATGACTGCTGGGGATAGAAATAGGGGAAGCAGGGAGGGAGGTATCTATAACAAAAGTACAATATGCTAATTATATCAGACAGCCGAACAACCTTCCGGACGCCATTCTGGACGTCCTTCTGGACAAATTCTGGTGGCAGGGACCGAGGCAGAGGTGGTTATAGGCAATCAGGCAGATAGGCGAGAGGTTAGGGGCAGACAGGCTGGCAGAGGAGTTAGGGGCAATCAGGCAGCCAGGTGGAATGGTTACGATGATCAAGCAGGCAGAGTGCTTATGGACAATCAGGCAGGCAGAGACAGTTATGGGTGACCAGGATGGCAGGCAGAGTGCTTTGGGGCGATAAGGCAGGCAGAGGCGGTTAGGGGCGATCAGGCTGGCAGGCGAGCAGTTAGGGGCCAGGGGTCCCATATTGCAAGAGGGCTGTCCAACTGTTGATTTAGGCCCGATCTTACAGGGATCAACAATCCCTGATTTCTAAAGGGTGCAAGCCAGGCTGAGGGACAACCCACTCCCATGAACAAATTTTGTGCACCGGGCCTCTAGTATTTGGAATAAAAAGGCATTATGAGGTATTCTTGGTGTTGGAACTGCTTAGTATCTTATAACTGAATCTAATATACACATAATAAAAACTTATTTTTCTGCAACTTCTTTCTCTAGACAGCATATTGTAGGATATATAAAAGATAACAGTAACTGCTCCTAGAAAATGGGACTGAAGGTAGAAAGAAAGAGTAGGATACAGGCAGGAGATAACAAATATACACTAAAACTTTTTTACTTTCTCATTAAGATGTTTTGTCACACGTCTTTGAAATTATCAATTCAATAAGATACTGGAATGAAATTGGAAGGAGAAATTTTAAAACATACCTCTAAATAAATAATGGGTCAAAGATAAAGTCACAATGGCTATTAGAAAATATTTAAAATTCATGGAAGATAACTAATATGATCCTACCAGTAAAAGGGAACCATAATCATAAGTAATTACATTAAAGAAAAAAATAAAACTTAAATATAAAAAATTGTGAATTTAAAGAAGTTAGAAAAAGGACAAGATTTCAAAGAAAGTAGAAGAAAGGACATAATTAGAAGACACAGATACCACAGAAGGAAAAAACAAAGCAAAAGCTGGTTCTTTGAAAAGACTAGTGATATTGATAAATCTCTGGCAAGAGAGAGATCAAGGTGAAAAAAAAACAAAAAAGGCACAAGTAATATTAAGAATTTTTAAGTGCATAATTACAGCACTTAAAAAGCATAGTAAACAAAGGAAAGAGGCACACATAATGCAGCTATAAAGAAGGAAGAAGCCAACAGAAACCAGTTTGGCTCAGTGGATAGGGCATCGGCCTATGGACTGAAGGGTCCCAGGTTCAATTATGGTCAAGGGCATGTATCTTGGTTGCGGGTATATCCCCAGTAGGGGTGTGCAGGAGGCAGCTAATTGATGCCTCTCATCGATATTTCTGACTCTCTATTCCTCTTCCTTCCTCTCTGTAAAAAAATAAAATATATATATAAAAAAAAAGGAAGAAGCCAAATGCTGGAGGAAGTAGTAAAAATAGACTAATTAGAAGGTTTGGAGAGAAGTCAATAGTATGTAATGGTGGAATGAACTGGAAGGAAGAGTGGAGATAGAAAACACCTTAGATTTGGGTTATATTTTGGAAGAAGAGCTGACAGGTGATGCTGAAGGACTGAATATGGGTTTGGGGGAAAGATCTGAGGATAGTAAAGGTAATTATTAAGGTTAAAACTAATAAATAAAATCCCTACACTTCAGCATATTTAAAATTCATGGAAGATAGGTATAGTTTCAGCTTGGCAAGATCAAGAGTTTTGGAGATCTGTTGAACAATATTGCTCCAGTCTACTTCTAGCTTCAGCTCTCATTCATCCAACTTACTCAGCTAATCTTTCAGTCATACTAAAATTCTCACCATTCACCTAGCACGTCATACTCTTTCAATCTGTTGCTTTTTTCTAGAATGCTCTAATTCTTAATTGAAGTCTTACTCATCTTTCAAGACTTATCTGTATGAAACTTTTCACTAATATTCCAGGCATGATTAATCACTACTGTCTCTACCTTCACTGTGTATATGTAGCAGCAACAGCAGTGACAGTATTGTTAGAGTAACAGATATTAACATTTACTTAGGGTTTACTATTTTTCAGGCACTGTTAAAACTAGTAGAGACCAGTGCATGAATTCATGCATGGTGGGGATCCCTCGGCCTGTCCAGCAATAGGGGCTGACCAGGGCCATCTCGCCCAGCGCTGATCAGAGCCAATCAGGCAGGCCAGCTGGGGAGAGGATCCATAGGAGGTTGGCCAGCTGGCTGTGGGGAGGGACAGCAGATTGTCCAGTTGCAGGAGTTTGCTGTAGAAGTGCACTGACCACCAGGGGAAAGCTCCTGCATTGAGCATCTGCCCCCTGGTGGTCAGTGTGCATCATAGCTACGAGCCAGTAGACTGGTCATAAGGGTCCTTAGCCTTTTATATATAGAGATTACATGGATTATTTTATTTAATAATATAAAGAATCATATAAAGTAAACACTGTTATTATGCCCTTTATATCAAGAAACACAAGTATAAAAAGATTAGATAAATTATCAAAGGTTACACAACTAGTAAGTGCCAAAAAAGGATTTGAACCAGGGCACTCTGGCTCAAAAACTCATATATAACTTCCCAGTGAAATTAAAACTTGAGAAGTTAGTGAGAATGTAAAATGGTACAGCTGCTATATAGAAAATGTATGGCAATTCTTCACAAAATTAAAAACAGAATTACTACTTGATCTAACAATCCCAATTCTGGTTATATATACAAAAGAACTGAAAGCAGGACCTCAAAGATGTATTTGCGTATCTATGTTCATAGCAGCATTATTGACTATAGTCAAGAGGTGGAAGTAACCTAAATGTTTATGAATGGGTATGGTATATTCACACAATGTAATATTATTCAGTCTTAAAATGGAAAGAGATTCTGGCACATGATGAAAAATGGATGAACCTTGAGAACATTATGCTGAGTGAAATAATACAGCACAAAAAGACAAATATTGTACTCTCCCAATTATATGAGGTATCTGAAGTAATCAAACTCATAAGAGACAGAAAGTAGAATGGTGGTTGCCAGGGGCTATGGGGAGGAAGTATGGGTAGTTATTGTTTAATGGTTATAGTTTCAGCTTGGCAAGATCTAGAGAGTTTTGGAGATCTGTTGAACAACAATATGAATATACTTAACACTACTGAGCTGTACACTTAAAAATGGTTAAAATGGCAAATTTTATGTTATGTTTCTTACCACAATTTAAATATATTTTTAAAATAATAAGAAGGTGGTATGTCTATGACAGAGATATATGGTACTATTGTACATGTACATTAGAAATGAAAGGGGGTTGAGGAAGACAATCTGCCTATAAAGATCCTTAAATGCTAAAATGTATAAGAATGAGAAGATATTTAAACCTGACCCACAAAAGAAAAACACCCTATAAATCAATACCTAGATGTATCTAAATTCTCAAAAGCCACCAAGCTTGAGGATCTAAAGTAGAAGAAAAAAGTTTTCTCATTTTGAAATACTATTTTTATTAAGTTGTAAGTTCTTAAGGCAACCATATTATAAAGCTTTTCTAAATGATACTCTGTTTAACAAAATAAGATTTAGCTTCTTATATTGGTAATCACGATTTGATTTTTGAGTATCACTAAACCCTATGCAATTTCTAAAATATTCTACACTCTGGGAAGCCCTCAGATTTAGGAATAAAAAACATAAAATAAGTTTGAATTTAAAGTAAGACAAGCACTTAGCTGGATAGAGTTAGAAAAGTTACTTAACCTCATACCTCTCTATGCTTCACATTCCCCACTTGTTAAATTGGGATAATACCACCAACCTTACTTGGCTGTGATGGTAATTAATTACATAACATACTGTAAAGAATTTAATATGGTGAGTAGTGTAGAGTATGAGCACAGTAAATGAATGACAATTTAGGAAAATGTAAGGTTTTTATTTTCGATTTTAGGTTAATTAACATTAACAGAAAAAAATGAATTTAGATTTTTATTAAGCCCTGTAAAGCACACTGGCTCAGTCAGTACCTGGGCTTTAAAGATGGCAGATTTCAAAAAAGACTAAATTGAAACATTAACACAAGTAGTTATGCATACAATAGTGAAAAGAGAATTAAAAGGGCAGGATTTGTTTGAATATTGAATGTAATTTGATTTAGAAGTTTCATCCAATAACTGAAGAGTTAATAGGGTTTCAAAATAAATTTACAAAAGGTTAAATGTAAATAAAATAATACCTCTTTTTAAATTCCTACATAATATCCCTTTTTAAATTTCTACATATTTACAGTGGGGTAATATATGAGAAAGCATTATAAACTACTAGAGGCCTGTTGCATGAAGATTTGTGCAAAGGTGTTCCTTCCCCTAGCTGCCAGCACTGGCTTTCTTCCAGTACCTGGGACTCGAACATTAGCAGAGCCAAGTCTTCAGCTTGCAGGCTTGGCTCCAGCCCTGGGCCAAGCCTGGAGCCTGAGTCTGGAGCCTTCAGCCTTCAGCCTTCAGCAGAGCCAAGCCTGCAGCCTTTAGGCTAGGCTCTGGCTGCGTTTGGAGCCTTCAGTCTTCAGTCTTCACTTGGGCAGAGTCTTCAGTCTTCACTCCATGTCTGTGTATGCAAATTAACCCGCCATATTTGTTGGGTTAATTTGTATACTCACTCCTGATTGGCTGGTGGGTGTCGGGGAAGTACAGTCAATTTACATGTTTGTCTACTATTAAGTAAGATAACAGATCTAGGTATTCTTAGTATTCTGGCATTATGAAAAACATTACAGTTAATATTAACAGGAATCATAAAGTTATCTTCTTGTTTTTTTTTACTCCCATTTAATGAACAATCAAAATGTCAAGATACAATGTTGAAATGCACTAAATGGGCAGGTGGAATGTTAGGGATTTGTTTTAGAAGGAAGCAGGAAAGAAGAGATTTAAACTATACTTAATCCTAAACTTGAATTTTTCATTAACTTCCTTCTTATAATGACATTTAAAGGAAAAAGAAAAAAAACTCTAGATATTTTTATTAGTTAAAATTTTCTAATAGTATAAATTTTTATTAGAACCACATGCTCTAAATCTATTAGCTGCATTTTTCAACAATCAAATGTACAGATCATATATGCCCACACACATATATAAGAAAAAGGATACATGTGAGGTATCCAAGCCTCTTGGAGAATTATTCATCATTTAAAATCCAATATCACTCATGTGAAAAAAATCATGGTACATTTGATTAATTCTTAAAGGAAACATCTCTATTTCACAGAGTATAATAGTAAAACCTGTTCATTATATATTTCACATACATTTTGCAAAAATTAATTCTAATCATATTTCTAACTTAAGAAGTTTATATATGATATGTATGTATATATGTACACAAATGTACAATTAATTTTTTAAATTTTATATAGAGATAAATTTAGGAAGTATTTAATACTATCATTGATAACTTACGAATCAACATGCAGAACCCTCTGGCCACTTCTTGAACAGGCAGCTGCGATGATGGATTCAGGCAAACCTATAAAAACACACACCTACATCATTTAGAATATAGAAATATATATGTCATATATATATATATATATATATATATATATATATATAGAATGCAAACTGTTCATTTTATGTCATAGCTGTATAAAATTTAACAAAATGAGCTAATCTTTATATTCTAAACTATAACATGTGTATTATTATACCATTGGATGTTTCTTAAACAGACTACTAATGCTGAAAATTTTATTATGTGGAAGAATTTTTAAAAAGCAAGTACTTAAAGTATTTTTATCAACAAATTACCATAAATGAGCAACTATCATAAATTGTTCATATAGAACTTTATTATTTAGGAACTATGTTCACACTCTGCTTCATTTGATTATCCCAAATGTATTGAGAGAGAAGTATCTGCATACTCACTGCAAATATGTTAACCTGTTGCCCAATGCTTTAAGAAAATAAAAAAGTTTTAGAGTTGAAATTTGTACTAAAATCAAACTCCAAAGCCACAGTGCCTGTTACAGAGAATGGCATACATTTGTCTAAGCAATAGATTAGCTGGTTTAAAAAAAAGACCATTTAAAAGATATATATAGTATTTTACTTTCCGGTTAATACAACAGTTTAAAAAGAACATTACTGTTTTGGAATCAAATTAAGCCACATCATAAAATTGGTTATCATAAAAGGAAATATATATTACTATTCTCCTTATCAATAACACAATAAAAATTACCAAAGATAATGATTTTACAATTTAAAAAATCAGATATTCAGCTACATTGACAGGTTAATAGCCTATGTTAGAAATTTAAGACTCTTCCATAACTTTTTATCAGAAGATCTACCATTTCAACAGAGGATATTACTAGTAAATCATTTCTGTCAGATGAACAAAGCATAGTCTGAAAGTTTAGTGCAATTCTATAGTGCTACTACTGGCTTTTTCACTATACAGTAATGTGAACACCCTGAATGTCACCATTCTTTTGGCAAGTATTTAAAATACACACTATGCATTAAGAATTTCAAGAAACTGGAATAGTTATCTTCTTTTATGTAAAAGCAATATGCACATGGAAGCAATTGACATAGTCAGTCTCTAGATAAAAAACACATTAAAGACAAGCTCCAGGGGCATTCACCAAAAAAAAAAAAAATAGTTTTTCAGTGGTGAATACTTTGTAGCTATATAAGACTTGGTTCAAAAAAGAAGTTCTGACCAAATATGCTGTATACAGCCATTAAATATCAACTATTAGAAATAAGTCATCCTAAATTTTCAACTTCAGATACAATTCAAAGAAATAAAAGGGAGAATTTGTAGTACACAAGGAAGTGAGAGAAAGAAAGGTGAGTTTTAAATAGTTAAGCATACTTCTTCAAACAGTTAAAATTGTATGATTTTAATGTTTTTTATCTAGACTATCTCAACTTTTCACACCTAAAGAAATAACTTTTTTTTATTAATGAAATACAGTCACTACAGTAGTTTAAAAGAGGCTATGCAGCTTAGTAAAAAGGACACCAACAAAGAAATATTCAGGAAGCAGAATTAGTATGTTAAAGCATGTAATAATGACAGCATTAATAATATATTATTAAATATTAATTAGCATAGGGCTTTTATGGTTCACAATGTATTTTCACACATCATCTCATTTATTCCTCATTATAATCCTGGGAGGCAAGCAGTATTTATCCATGTGAGAAATGGGATGAGAAAGATTAAATAATTCGCTAAAGATCAAGTTATACAGTATCTCAAATTCAAATTACCATGCTAAATTCACTCTCTCCAACTCAGATATGAGTTTAAGAATGAGGATGTAAGTGCGGGACAGCAAGGCAATGAAATGGGAATGGTCTGTCAGACACACCTAGACTTGAATCTTAGCTTTGCTGATTAACTAGCTGTGTGACCTCAGATAAGTTACTTGACTTCTCTGAGTCTTTGTTTCTTCATCTATAGGAATACTATCATTTATCTCATAGAATGACTCAGTTATTAGCAGAGGGTACTTGCTGTATAAACATTGTCTACTTTTATTATTCTTCAGAAAGACAGTTTAAAAATACTACATTTTCATCTAGATACAACTCCAAACATACACCTATTTTTACCTGATGCCCACTCCAATGACAATAATAAAATGACTCTCCTCTATTTGGCTCAAATTAGCTGTTACTTTGTATAGGCAAATACACATGTGGTAAGCATGTGGTTATTTCCACAGCTGTGATCAACACTGTCAGAAGCCATGTCTCTGCTGACAAAGCAAAGCTAAGAACAGATTTCAATATGAACATGATTTGAGTCCAAATTACATAAAACCAAAATTACTATCATTTGTGCTTCCCCTTAATAGTTCCATCCAGGCATCCCGTAAGTTCGTGAGATTGACAGGCTGTTCCTATGTTAAATGGGCCTATTAACTTTATGCTTAGAATGAATAAAATAAGTGTAATAATACAGTTAGTAATATCTTCCTAGCCAGAATTTCAACTTTCTTCCCATCCATTTAATAAACTCTGAGTTCTTGAACAGAGGAGGAACATGGTAGTTTCTCTGTAAATACTTTTTTGAAGGAAAGAAAAAAAGAAAATGGGAAAAGGGAAGAGGGAAAGAGGGATGGAGTAGATTATGATTAGTAGTGAGGGGGGAAAAAGCTAAGATTAAGGCAATTCCTAGCCTAAAATAGCTTAGAGTATAAAGAATACAAATTTAAATTGATTTAAAAAATTAAAACTTTTATAGAAACGGTGAAGGAAGAGAGAACCAAACGGTGATGCTCAGAAAGCGTGATTGGAGCCCAATTCTTGTGGAATCTGACTTTGACCCCAAAAGTGAGTCTTCAAAGGAATTTAGCCACAAGAACAGCATGGTCTAATTGGTATTTAGAAAAACAATTCTATTCACAGAATGAAGGATGAACTTGTATTAAAGTTGAACTTGAAGTGTCAGAGTTTTTTTTTTTTTTAATTTTGTTTAGGAATAAAGTTAACATATTAAAATATGTGCTCTTATGGATAATTTAGTAAAATAAGTGAAATAATTGTTTTGTTGAAATTGGTATTGCTAAGCCAATTTGATAGCATTTAAACTGATTTCAAATTAGTTTTTAATAATTTAATATCATTTGACTGAGTTCAATAAAACTATCTTTTAACACTTGACACCATAGTAAGTGAACAACTTCCAAATCATTATGTAAATTCACACACAATTCTTGCGAGGGCATGAATTATACAACCTCTCCCACTAGGAAAAGCCATACATGAGTTAGAAGCAGATAACCTAGATCAGGATCAAATTACACAGTAATATAATGAAAACACACTGTAAAATATGTGATTAAAGATACACAAGTACAATGTTTCAGCTGAACTATGGAGCTAATAATCTCATAGGAGTATAGTGAGGAATCGGTACAGAATCACATAAAACACCTTACACTGCCTCCTAGCATGTTACTGATATTCAATAAATATTGGTTCACTTCCTACTCCAATAAGATCAGTTATTTGAAGGGAAAAAAACTACCACTTGTTTACTATTTACTTAAGTTATCTTCAAAGACCTAACAACATAAAAGTTTCGTTTCAAAAAGAAGGCCAATAACCTTTCAATATGTATACTAGAGGTCTTTTCTTAATGTGCACTATAGAAGTTCATCAAACATTTAATTTATATACTTCATATTATTAAATGATTATTAAATTCATAACTGAAGCTATATCAAATAAGCAGGCTGAAGGATTATAGAAAAATGTAGAATTCTAATGCAAGACCAACAACTTTTACTGGCAAGTAATTTTTATCAAATATAGTTTTAAATTAGCATTTCATAACAGTTTGTACTAGTTTTCCTGCCCTTCTCACATGAGATTCTGTTATAAACTTGGCAGCTAAAAAATATATTAGAGGCTTACAGGATGTTATATGATCATATAAAAATATGATCATATAACAAACAAACATGTATAGTACCAACTTTCTGCAATTTTCCAAAATCTGTCTAAATAAAACAGAGATGAAAAATGAGGAACAAAAATGTATAAAATTAACATTTTCAAGAATGTTATCTAAACATTTTATAAGAAAGAAGACATTCATTATTTCAAAATCCCCTTTTAATCTAAATTTTTAATGTTAAACCTCATTATATATAACTATAACTTTTAGGCCAGTTTTCCATGGTATATTCTTAAAACTGTATTAGTATCTGGAATAGATTTTTCCAACACTATACTTACATAAGATAAACATAAAATAAAGTGCTTACACCATTCCCAGTATATCAAACAAAAATAATAGATTCCCCTGACAGGACTTTGATGACCTGGCAAAGCCCGAGTGCTTTCAGCCCAAATCATATGAAACCATAAATCATTCTTTATTTTATAGAACATTTCAAAATGGATTCCTGCTTTCTACCTTGAAAGTCATTTCATGTGTTATTTATAACTAGTGAAGACCAGAATGGAAAGAAAATTACAGAGAACAAGAAAATTTACTGTGACTGGTTTATTTTATAAAGAATAACTTCTTTCTTTAGGAAAAAAATAGAATTACTGGCAAGGAAAAACTTCTGAGTACAACCAGTTCTCAGAGCCACACCCTTTACTACTTAAACAACCTATGTAAAGACCTTCAACACCATTCTAAACAATGAAAAATATTAGGTGAAGAACTGACTAGAATGAGCAATGCAAAAGTAAAATTTCACAGTTAGCTCAAGTCACAGCTACTAAAAAAAAAAAAAAAAACACATCAGAAAATTAGACAGAAACTGAATTTCAACCCAGATTCAAGTATTTTGTTTATTCCATTAAACTCTAAATTAAAAGTTTAGATATATTTTTTTAAGTATGTTTTTACTGATTTTAGAGAGAGAGGAAGGGAGAGGAATAGAGAGATAGAAAAATCGATGAGAGACACATCCATCAGCTACCTCACCAGTCAGGCAAAAGTTTAGATTTTATATTTACTTTTTAGTGGTTACCTTAAAAAGAAAAATACTACCAGTGAAGCAGCCTAGAGCTACCAAGACATACAGATAAAAATAGTTCTTAAATTCATAATTATTCTAATTCACTTTAACCAACAAAAATAACAAACATATTAGTAAATGTAGTACTTTAATATCTATAGATTTCTTTCTCATAGAAAATATTGTTATTAATCTATGAAATTTTTAGAACATTAGAAAAATATACTACCTTTAAAATGTTCACTTGCAAAATTCATGTTACTTTTATACATTTATATAGTGTGAGTTTTTAGGAGTGTCTAATAACAAGAACACTGTTTTAATATTCAGGGTACTAAACTAAGTGTCAGGAAAAGTAGATTCTTGTTTATACTAAACTAGAGGCCCGATGCATGAAAATTCATGCACTCGAGGGGGTCCTTCAGCTTGGTCTGCGCTCTCTCACAGTCTGGGACCACTCGGGGGATGTTCACCTGCCAGCTTAGGCTCTCTACCCAGGAAATCGGGCCTAAGCTGTTAGTCAGATATCTTTAATGCTGCCAAGGAGGCACCACCACTGTACAAGCCAGCCATGAGCCGGCTTCTGACTTAGCAGCACTCCCCCTGTAGAAGTGCATTGACACCAGGGGGCAGCTCCTGCTTTGAACGTCTGCCCCCTGATGGCCAGTGTGCATCATAGCAACCAGTTGTTCTGGTCGTTCCGCCATTAGAGTCAATTTGCTTATTACTCTTTTATTATATAGGATAGCTGGACAGTCACTTAAACTCACTGAAACTCAGTCTCCTGATAGATATCCTTATAGATAAAATGAAGGGCTTGAAATTAGTGACCCATAAGGTTTGTTACACATTCTCAAAGGTGAATGTTAATATCAGATCAAAAACTTAGCCTCCATTCTTGGGCAAATGACTTGAACTTAAAAACAAAAACAGGAGGAGGGATCCTAGATGGTGGTATAAGAAGACCCTGAACTTATCTCCTCCCTGGGACACACCAAATATACACCTACATACAGAGCAATTCCCCCTAAAGAAGAATGGAGGCCTAATTAAACAGCTTCTGCATAATAAATGATACAGACCAGAGATAAGCATAGGAGAGAGAGAGACAAGGTAATGAAAGAAACCCACCCCAGGCAGCAACCTGCAATAACATGGGACATCCCTATGGGATCCAAGCACAAACTCCTCCACTCTGAGACACGGTAAAGTAACAACAATATAAATGGCACCTAGACTATATACGAACAAAATACATTTACTAACCCCATGGGTCTGCCAAACAGCAGGGGACTACTGGATCTCTCTCTGATATTGGATGTACCTGCAAGAGCCAATTTTTTACATTTTCCCTCCACCTTAAGGGCGCAGGTTGGAGAGGGTCAGGCAATTAAGCAGGCCTGCAAAGGCCACTGCAGCATGGTCCCCAGGCCCTTAGACCCCCACAGCAGGAGTCTAAAACAGCTTCAGGCATTCTGCTAAGGCAGCCCCCGCACCATATTACCCCCAGTTCCAGACCCCTAGTCTGCACCAGATTTAGCCCTTAAACAAAGGCAGCCTAGTTCAGCATTCACTGGAGCACCCTGGCTCATGTTTGCTCCAGCTCTAGCATTCTGGCCAAGGCATCTCTGAGATACTCCAGCACATGCCTGCTCCAGCTCCAGCAAACCCACCAGCATTATTCTTGCTCAGTGCATGCTGAATATCACCCCCCACCACCACCACCACATCTGCACCATCTCCAGCTGGCCTGCCAAGTCGGTCAAAGAGAGACCTGCACTGAACCCCTGGGCTGCGCCTGTCTCAAGTCCAGTGGGAGGGATAAGCCAGCCCCAGCATGACACCATGGAGGCAAGAAAAAGAAATAAAAGGCACCTAAATTAGGAAGGAATAAGTAAAACTGTCACTAATAATAGATGATGTTAGTATATACAGAAAACCCCAAGGACTCCACCAAAAAAAACTATTAGAATAAATGAATTCAGTAAAGTCACAAGATACAAAATTAAAAAGCAGAAATTAATGTTTCTATACATTAATAACAAGCTACCAGAAAGTAAAACTAAGAAAACAATCCCGTTTACAATTGCATCAAAAATAAAATATCTAGGAATAAATTTAATCAAGGAGGTGGGAGACCTGTACTCCAAATAAGGAACTGATGAAAGAAACTGAAGACGACACAAATAAATGGAAAGATATATCTACCAAACTCATGGACTGGAAGAATTAATATTGCTATATATCCACACTACCCAAAGCAATCTACAGATTCAATGCAATCCCCATCAAAATACCAATGACATTTTTCACAGAACTAGAACAAAGAATCCTGAAATTTGTGTGCAACCACAAAAGACTTCAAATAACCAAAGAGATATTTAGGAAGAACAAAGCTGGAGGTATCAAACTTCTGGATTTAAAACTATACTATGAAGTTATAGTAATCAAAACAGTATGGTACTGGTATAAAAAGAGACAAATATATCAATGAAATAGTACAGAAATACACCCATATATATATATAAGTAATGTATGTCAAAGGAGACATGACTCATGACTATGCAGTGGGGAAAAGACAGATTCTTCAATAAATAATGTTAAGAAAACTGGAGAACTTCATACTAGACCACTATATTATACCATATACATAAACGCAAAATGGATTATAGACTTTAATGTAAGACCTAAAACCATAATCTGTAAGCTCTTTAATATTGGTCTTAGATATTTTCTGAAAGTCTCTCAGAAAGGACAACAAAAGCAAAAAAAAAACAAAAAACAAATTGGACTAAATCAAACTAAAAAACTTCTACACAGTGAAGGACACTATCAACAAAATGAAAAGGCAAACTACTAAACTGAAAAAGGTATTTGTAAATCATACATCCAATAAGAGGTTAATATCCCAAATATATATAAAAAGCAATTTAAAATAGGCTCGTCATCACTAATCATCAGGCAAATCAACATCATAATGAGGTATCACCTCAAAAGGACAAAAAAAAAAACAAAAAAAAAACAAGTGTTAACAAAGATGGAGAGAAAAGGGAACCCTCATGCACTGTTGGTGAAAATGTATATTAGTGCAGCAACTACGGAGGTTCCTCATAAATTAAAAATATAACTATTATATGATTTATCAATTCTACTTTGAGGTATTTATAGGAAGAAAACAAAAATATTAATCTGAAGAGATATATGCAACCCTATGTACATTGCGCCA
The DNA here is from genome assembly GCA_004026805.1 of Lasiurus borealis. Lineage (NCBI taxonomy): Eukaryota > Metazoa > Chordata > Mammalia > Chiroptera > Vespertilionidae > Lasiurus > Lasiurus borealis. The sequence goes on along the minus strand of PVJN01007422.1, from coordinate 1,692 downwards.
TTATTTATAACTAGTGACCTGGTGCACAGATTCATGCACATTGAAAGGAAATTAATTAAAAGATGGCCTGTGCAGCAGGACTGGCAAGAAAGGCTGGACACACCCTAGAGCCAACCTCCCACAATCCCTCCCCAGCATCTATGGAGTGAGCGGGGTCCCTCTGGCAGGTAGGGTCCCTTGGCATGGCCTGTGGGGATCGAACCAAAACTGGCTCTCCGACATCCCCCAAGGGGTCCCAGAGTGTGAAAGGGCACTCTGTTGTCATGCAGGGTGTGGAATGCAAATTCAAGTGTGCAATAACCAGATTCAGGGCCTACAGTGCCCCAGGAACAACATAACCCAAGGCCAAAGGTGGGATCATGAGGCCCCACAAGAAATCGAGCTCCGCCGAGACCAATTTGGCTCAGTGGATAGAGCATCGTCTTGTGGACTGAAAGGTCCTGGGTTTGATTCCGGTTGGGGGCATGTACCTTGCTTGCAAGCACATCTCCACAGTGGGGCGTGCAGGAGGCGACTGATCGATGTCCCTCTCTCATCGATGTTTCTGACTTTCTATCTCTCTCCCTTCCTCTGGGTAAAAAAATCAAAAAAATATATTAAAAAAAAAAAAAAAGAAAGAAAGAAAGAAATCGAGCTCCCTCCTCTCTGGTTTCATAGTGTGTCTCCCGAGAACTGCTGCTACCAAGTCACTGCAGCTGGACAGCTCCTGCATTGAGCATCTGCCCCCTGGTAGTCAATGCACATCATAGTGACTGGTTGGACAGCAGAGGGACACTTAGCATATTAACCTTTTAGATATAGAGATAGCCAAACTATGGAAGCAACCTAAGTATTGATCAATAGATGAATGGATAATGAAGATGTAGCATAGAGTATATACAATAGAATAGTAGCCATAAAACAATGAAATCTTACCATTTTCAACAACATGGATGGACATGCAGAGTATTATGCTAAATGAAATAAGTCAGACAGAGAAAAAGAAAGACCCTGTGATTTCACTTATGTATGGAGTTTAAAATATAGAACACACAAATTGAAAAACTGACTCATAGTACAAGAAACAAACTGGTGGTTACTAGACAAGGAAGCAGTTAAGGAGGCTTGTAAAACAGGTGAAGAGGTTAAGAAGTACAATGTTCCAGTATAAAAGATGTAAGTCATCTATACTAATAAAAGGGTAATATGCTAATTAGACTGGATAGACCAGACATCTTCCAGAAGTCATTCTGGTCATCCTTCCTGACAAAGCCAGGACCCAAGCGAAGCTGCCCGGGTCTTGGGTGCCTGCTGCTGGCCAGAGGGAGGGAAGCCAGAGTCCTGGTTGCCTGCAGCTGGCCAGAGGAGGGAAGCCTGGGTCCTGGGTGCAGGAGCGAAGGCAGAGACAGTTAGGGGTGATCAGGGAGGCAGGTGAGTAGTTAGGGGCAATCAAGCAGGTAGGCAGGTGAGCAGTAAGGAGCCAATGGTCCCAGATTGCAAGAGGATGGGCAAGGGATCCTAGATTGTAAAAGAGTGCAGGCTGGGCTAAGGGACCAACAACTCACCCCCGCCATTTCCCGTGCATTAATTTAATGCACCGGGCCTCTAGTAGGGGTATAATGTACAGCATAAGGAATATAATCAATGATATTGTAAGAACTTCATAAGAACTAATCATGGGGATCATTTCTCCATGTATATAAATACTCAACC